>QLOS01002743.1:0-59235 GCA_003313725.1 Russula sp. MG48 | reverse complement strand
ATCTATTAGAACTGAACAAAAGACCAGTTGCAACTGATTGCAACCAGTCTTTTTCAGTTTTTGATTTTCTACCAATTAGGGCAACTGGCAACTGGTAATACCAAGAATCAGGGCAACTGCAACTGAAAGTCTGGTCTTTTGCAGTTGGGTTGGGTCCAGTTTTCGGTCTTTTTCCAGTCCTATTGTCACGCCCACCGAGTGAGTGTACCTCCACAGGCGAAGGAGGGGGCGTAGGCGATGCTGGTGACTGCGGCCTCGTGGGTAAGAGGTCTGTATACCTCTCACATGCAGGCGTACTCTTGTGACATCTGATAGAGAGCTTTCCCTTGCCTTTGAGCATACACTGAGGCTCTGCAAGGGGACGTGTGAAGTCTGGCAATTGACCAGAGGAGTTGTGGTTCACAAGGGAAGGAAGGGAACTGTTCACGAGCTGAGATTACAAGAGAACAGACTTAGGGTCTGTCCTAGGGATACGGCGCGATATAAGTACATGTATGGATGACTCATAGGGAGTCAGGACGAGTCATGGTGCCCCTAGGACACCGCTACTAGTACACAGTCATTTGGAGTCATTGTATTGTATGAGTCAGTAGGTGCCGAGGCGGCGCATGCGCAGAGGCGTGCAGATGTAGCACTAGTGGATGCGCGTCAGACCCGACGACCCGCCAGGCCGTGTGGTAAGTGTACAGCGTGAGATAAGAAAGCATAGACAGGGTCACGGGCCGTAGGGGCCGGGCAGTCCATAGGCGAAGCACAGAGAACAGTAGGCAGTAAAAATGAAAAGAAATAAGGCGTACGGTGAAGCGGGAGCGTAACACCTATGGACTGGACTTGTAAACACTAGACCTCATGTGCCATCAAGAAGAACTCAAAGACGGACCTCAGAGATGTCTACTGACATCTTGCAGATGAACACTCTGCTCTTGCAAAGACATACAAGGAGCGTCTTGGAGATCAACACTCTGCTCTTATGAAGACATACAAGGAGCTGGCCGACAGAATGGACTGATGCTACATATCATGTGGAATTGTGGACTACTTCTTCACGTTTTTTTGAACATCTCGTATCGTATATAGCTGAAATGTACAAATAAATCATTACCTGTTCAACTGTTGTGAATTGGTAACAGCTAGCAGTGACACACATATGAGCTGCTCCTGATTGCTACATGTTGCGTCAGGCATCAGGCATCGGGCATTGGGCGCTGGGTGTTGGGCATTAGGTGTTGGGTATTGGGCGTCAGATGTCAGGTGTCAGGCATCAGGCGTCAGATATTGGTGCTGGCTGTGACTTGCCAGAAGAAACGCATGCACACTACTGGAATAAGACTACATTAGTGAACCGATCAGTTCAACAATTAGATCGTTCAAAGTGAAAAATCTGCAATTTGCAATTATTACTGTATACATCACAACTCATTGAAGATATGTCATTGTGAATTCATGGATCACATCTGATGATGCAAAAATACATGTCCACCAGCTGAACAGTCCAATGGATGCTACACACAATATGGGATTGTAAGGCTGCCTTTGGTGGTCCAGGCAGACAAATATCTACACAGTCCGACAATTTGGTATGTTCTTGGCTGATTTGATCTGGCAGAAACAGAACAGTGGTCTGGCTGTCAGGTAGACAAATGCCCACTGTAGTGTTGCGGCAGCTGCACCAGCCGAGCCAAGCCATAGCCGAGCCGCCATTAGCTGACCCTGTCGGCGAGCCAAGCCGAGCCAAGCCGGTTCACTGAGCAAGCTGAGCCGTGCTGAGCCAAGCCAGTCGGCTTGAAGCTGGCTCTGACGCTACACACTGGCGGCACCGTGGCGACACCACACTGGTTCAGGTTGAAGGCTTTATTTTTACTACTACTGTGGTTCATGTACACTGTGCTATATTGTACACCCTGTACTATTCGAATAGAAAGAAAAAAAATGAATATTACTATTGTTACTGTCGTCACCGCCGCCTGGTGCTACTGCTGCTGTGCCCGCTGGTGCCACCGCTGCTGCACCTGCTGGTGCTGCCGCTGCTGTGCCCATTGGTGCCGCTGCTGCTGCGCCCGCTGGTGCTGCCGCTGCTGCACCCGCTGGTGCCGCCACCGCTGCGCTTGCTGGTACCACCACTGCTGCGCCCGATGGTGCCCCTGCTGGTACTGCTGGTATTGGTGCTACCATCACACTGGTGCTGGTTGCCTGTTGGTCCCCCCACTGCTGCACCCGCTGGTGCCGCTGCTGGTACTGCTGGTGTCGGCTGCCATCGTGCTGGTACTACGCTTCTGCGCCCGATGGTGCTGCTGCTGGTGCCACTGGTGTCGGCGCTGGTGCTACACTGCTGTGCCCGATGGCGCCACCGCTGGTGCCGCTGGTGCCGGTGCTGCCGCCACGCTGGTGCTACCGCTGCTGCACTCGCTGGTGCCACCACTGCTGCGCCTGATGGTGCCGCCGCTGGTGCCACCACCGCCACCATACTGGTGCTGCTGCATGCTGCTACTGCTCCCGCTGGTGCTGGTGCTGGTGCTGGTGCTGGTGCTGGTGCTGGTGCTGGTGCTGGTGCTGGTGTTGCTGCCGCCAACGCTGGCGTTGCCGCGTTGAGATGTGAGCCACCACCGCTGCCGCTGCCAGTGGTGCTGCTGCCGATGCTGGTGTTGCTGCGTTGAAGTGTGTGGGGGTATCCTGGGCTTGTTCATACCCCCACTAGGCACAATAATACCTGTCGAATAAAAGAAAAAGTCAGCTTGGGAATGTGTTACTTACTCACCGCGCTATACTGTACATGAATGCACAGTACCTGTACTATTTGTGTAGGAAATGAAAGGTAAAAGAAAAAAAAAATACCGTCGCTGCTGTCGTCACTGCTGTAGCTGCTGCCACAGCTGTTGTCGCCGCCACCTTTTGTCGCTGCCACCATCGCTGCTGCTGCAGGTGTCGCCGCCACCACCACTGCCGCCGTACTGGTGCTGCCGTTGGTGCCGCCCATGCTGCTGCTGCTGCTCCCGCTGGTCCCACTGTGCTGGTGCTGCTGTTGTCGCTGCTGGCGTTGCTGCTGGTGTGCTGGTGCTGGTGCTGGTGGTGCTGCTGCCAATGCTGGCGTTGCTGCATTGAGGTGCGAACAGCAGCCACTACAGAAAACAAACCCCCATCTACCTGCCGAGCGACGAATGGCAAAATCGACTCTTTGAAGAGTAAGCTGCCAGATAGTTCAATATTCAGACTTTGTTGCCAATCTATTTTTTTTTCAGAGACGAAAATGCTCAGCCAGTGGTGCTGCCGCCAATGCCACGTTGCTGCATTGAGGTGTGTGGGGGATTCCTGGGCTCGTTCATACCCCCCACTAAGCATAACAATACCTGTAGAATAAAAATTGTAAGGGAATGTGTTACTTACCTTACATGGTGTGTGAGGTTGGGATGCGATGCATGGGCGTGGCTCGCACAATAGTTGCATCACGGTCACACCAACACTGAGCGAGTGAGTGGAGCCATGTTGAGCCAAGCCGGTCAAAACACCAGCTTTCTGCCTTTCTGCAGCTAGAGCACGGCCCCAGCTTGAAGCTGGCTGAGTCTGACGCTACAGCAAGAAGTTCATTCGTGGTACACCAAACTACAACAGAATTGATCTGGACTGTGCTACATAAAACCCTGCGCTTGACCTACACCCTGAAAGACTCGAAGTATTGCCATGAATCAGGTCGACCGCTATTCCCGGAGCGTTCTTGTGCAAGTGGTGCGAAACGAGTACCGAGACGACTGAGTGATTAGGCGAGTTGAAGAGCCAAGGCTATTCAACTATAGTTAACACCGCTCGCATATTGTTCATATGGTCTACTCACACCTGATCACCGAAAATGGGTGTACTGTCTAAACTGACAGGGGAGCGAGCAGAAGAGACTAGCGCTTTGTCAGACTGGTCAGTCTCAATTTGTGAGCACTGCGAGAGGATGGAATGAAGGTATTGGTAGTCCGGCTTCTCATCAAAGTCAAGGGAGCTGACATGACTGATGAATTTACAGAAGGGAGTGGGTAAGCCTTCGCACAGCTCTTCCACCGTGATCGATAATTTCTTCTGGAGGACTGCCTCCTTGTCACTCCGGGTGGAAAGGCTGGTCCACAGTAAGTCGCCACGTGCTGAACAAATGATGGTATAGGCAAGCGATTCCAGGTCGTTGCGACGCAATTGGGCATGTCCTTGCTGGCCATTGATGGACGTGAACAGAAGGGTACTGATGATCGAGTGATTCTTGGAGTATGGTATGTGTAAATAAGTTGCAGGATTGCAGAATAGCTGCGCCAGGCCGAAGTCAATGAGAACAATGGTCAGATTATCAACTCGAATCATGAAGTTTCCTGGCTTGATGTCACAATGGATGTAGTGTCGAGTATGTAGCAACTCGACTGCTGAGAGCTGTGGAAAGAACTCAGTAAGGTCCCTGTTTGTACATAATGAACGCACCATTTGGGAGGCGAAAAAGAATGTCTTCCTGTGGTTGAACTGTTGCACGCTGATCAAATCACCAAGCGAGGTTCCAAGATTCTCCAGAACGATAACTTCATATGAGCCTTCTTTGCCATACCAGCGAACTGGAGAGATACCTATGCTGCCGGCAGTTTTCTGATACATGTGGTATTCATGACTGAGCCTTGAAGGCGAGTGGTCTGCGTGCCCTATCTTCAGAGCAACTTCAGCTCCCGTCCTGATATCTTTCCCTAGGTAGACGCTCCCTAGAGAGCTCAGAAAAATATGTTGAACTTGGGTCAGAATTGGGCTCACCAGATCCACCGGAACCGAGCAGTTTTCCCACTCTGTACTGGCCACCGACACGCACAAAATCCAGTTGTTGCGAGGGAAGAGATTGTTTCCCAGAGGTTTGTCGTTGATTTCGCATGTGCATTGCCATGGTCAATATTGAGCGTAACCAGAGAGCAAAGGGCCCGGGGGGAAGTACTGTATAGTAACTGAAGGCCACATCAATTGTTCAGAACTCCGATGTCATATAACTCCGACAACATCAACAATATCATAGTGACTAAAGGAATACATGGTGGGAAGGGAGGAATTGGTCCGTTAAGATAGAGTAATAGCGTGTGCTATTCAGAAGGGAGTGTACATGTCAAAGGCCCGTGAGAGGCGCTACTCAATCAATTCTCGCAATCGTAGGTGCTAAAGTCATTCAACATCGTATCCAACGCAGCATTGGGGTCGCCCACGAAGAGAGAGCCGAGGTCGTGAGTTGGTTCTGATGCCCCACTCATGGCCGCCTCTGATGTTGACCACCCTGCCATGAAGTCGAGGCGTTCCTTCTTGAGCAAGAATTTGAGGAGTTGAAGGGCCTCCATGAGGACCAGGCTGATCTGGTTTCACTTCGCAGTGTCTGTCTCCTTTGCTGACGAGAACACGCGCTCACAAGGTATGGACGTTGCCTGGATTGGGAGATAATCCATGGCGATTGCGAAGAGTGTTGGGAACTCGGTTTTATTGGCCTATTCAGGGAGTGAGCTGTAGCACCATTCAATAGAAAGAATCTGACCTCCCAGAACCATAGGATGTCGGTCTCCTCAGAAGAGACCTCACCCAAGACATACTTCTGGAACTCGGCTTCTACGGTATACGCTTGGGGTGTAGTTTTCTTCGTGTACACAGAACGTTTGACTTTAAACCACGTTGGAGGCGGTCTACCTCTAGCGACTGGAGCGGGCTCAGCGGGTTGGACAGGGAAATTGAGCGCTGTGGTTGCAGGCATCGATGGTTTCTTCTGGCCGCGGTACTGGTGCATCTGCATGAGATGGCTGAGATAGGCAATATAATAACAGATTGTACTTACGCGATTTAAAATGATACACTCCGATCTCTGGATATATTTGGTTTCCCATTGATCTCGGATCCATGAGAGGCATATAGCTGGATTGAGAACTGGGTTTAAATTAGCGGCCGAGCAGTAACATACCAATTTGAGAACTTACACATGGTGATGACATATACATCAGTATCATCCATCCGAATGTAGTATTTGGTTGCCCAGTGTAGGGCGATTCCTGTCCAGGGCCTGAGCACCCTGTGTTGCTCCCCAAGGTTTTCCAACTCGGTCATGAACATCTCGAAATGCCCGATAGTACACAATAAAACCGGCGTTGACTCGGAGGACATCGCCTGTTGAAATGTGTGAGGAATCTGCAATGGTATTGAGCCCTGTCCTAAGTCAAATAGCGCTAACTGAACTCACCGCCAAGACCGCTTCCAGCCCTTCCAAGATCTCCCAATCTAATTCTGAGAGTTTATGTTGTGAAAAGTCGGCTAGTTCCGTCTCAAAGTACGGATCGATGGCCTATGTAAAACAGTTAGTCATCGAAATCTCCACTGTCCAGTCCACAAGACGACTGACCTGTCAGAGTTGTCACAGACGTTGCAGCATCATAGAGACCAAATCCCACCTTGTTTTTACGTCTCTCAGGGGTTGTAGTTCTGGGACTTGGACCGTGACACGCTTGCCGTCGTTCTCCTTCGTGGTGAACCAACGACGTTGATTTCCATCTTGAATGAACTTACGGAAACCTTCCCTTCGTTGATCCAAGGATCGTAAGAGACGAATAATTCTTCGGGCACACCTGAGGGGGTCGCATTTGATGCCCTCAGACCACTCCCTGAGTTTCAAGTTGCCTTCGTCATCATAAAGGTCACCCAGTTCCGGGTCATCAAAATCATGATCGAGATCAACGTCGCTGTCACTCGATTCATCACTGGGGCCATCGCAAGTCACGTAGTTTGAATCAGTGGGGATTTCAAAATCGGAGACATTACATTTGGTGGTCACAGATGCGATGATGTGAGAGGAGCAGATGTTGATAATGTGTGCGTAACATTGGACGCGGTGGTTCAAGTGATCGAAGTTAATTGCAATGGCCGTCTCGCGTTTCACAAGCAAAGATTGGAGTTCTCGCATAGCCACCGCATTGTTCTCGGCGTTGTCGAGTGTGAAGTGGCTGATCTAAAGAAAATTTTAGGATGCGAGCAAATAGATATCGCAAGGAAACCATACCTGGAGTGTGATATCAGCCCGATCAAGTAAATGAAGGATGGTTTTTGCTATGTTGACACCCGAGTGCTTCTTCTTGAGGCGATGAAAGCTGATAAGCGTGGCTTTGAGTGCAAGGTGCCCATTCGACTCGTCGAGGGAGATCCAGTGTGCAGTCAGTGCCAAGTAGGCAGCCAGGTTTGTGTTTGACCAAATGTCTGCAGTGAAGCTGATTCGCCCAGAGGAGTGCTATTGATCGAAGTTAGTTAGTTAGTAGAGTGGGAAGACAAAACACTTAAACTCACAGAAAGGTCAATTTTCAAGTCTTTGAACGACTTTTGCCAAGCGCTGATAATCGCTTCCCTCATTTTATTGCGGCGAGGGATGTCGACATCGACGAGCGTCTCACGGAGGACCATACACAACTCTCGAAATTCAGGGCATTCGACGACACGAATAGACTAAAGAGATGTAACATCATGTAAGAGTGTGAAAGAAAATGAGATCGTTCAGACATACCTGATCATCTGCAACGATGAAGCAAACAAGGTGATCCAGGAATGCCCTTGCAGAGAACGGGGGGAGCTCCTGGTCGCGCACCTTGCGAGCATTTTTGTGCTTAGATGGACCGTCTGATTGCGTCGTTAACCTGTAGTGCCATTTATGGGCCACCACAGCCTGGTCGTACTCTTGGGGGTGTTCTTTGTGGAGGTGGCCTCGCAGATTCGAGGTTGCGGTGGTACTCCCATAAAAATAATTGGGGACACTCTTAGGGATACTCTGCTTGTCGTCACCATGAACTTTCCTGTAAGCTTATTAGAGGACAGAGTTGCGATCACTAGCAGAGAAAGTACTCACATGCATAGCATGCAGACTTTCTGCACCTTTTCATTTTCCTTTGTGGCAGTAGGGAATTCCATCTCAGTGAAAAAGTGCAAGATGTCAAGGGTGGCACGAGTGCCGCCTGAATGGGAATCATGGTGCGGGAGCTCAGAAGGATCCAAGTCAGGCCTGGGTGCGTCGGGTGTATCGTCATCCTCTTCTATGCCCTGAAAGCTGAATTCTTCCCCACTAGTGATTGAATTGAGTTGGATAGTGGCGACCTAGTTTGGTTGGTCAGTCTAAAGGTGCGTGGAGGGCTCTCAGGCTGGAACTCACCTTTCGACAGGTCCGGGATGGAGCAACAGGATGGGCACTTGACTCACCGGATTTAGAAGCCTTACGCCTACCAACAGCCTCAGATGCAGCCATCGACGATGGTTCAAGAGGCGGTTTTGTCTTGCTGGACGATCGTCAAGCCATGAGCAGAGAGAGAAACAGGGGATCCGTAGATCTAAAGGAACAGGCACTGCATGCAGCTCGAGACTCCAAGTCTCGAATCAGGCAGGTACTAGTAGATTATGTCCATGTCATTGGGCGCATACACACGCATTACCAAACTATGTCCACACAAATGGCATAGACTGGATGTGTTATTGAATTTGGTAGACACATGAAGAGAGATACAGTACAGTACAGTACAGTACGTAGACAATATGTTACGAAGCACCACATAGATTCCGACCGGCACACCAGCAACAGTATGGGTTGACATCAAGGCTTTATTTAATGAGGTCCTCAGTTGACACATCGCCTGCTAGGATCATCTAGGAGTTCTCTCAGAACTTCGAAGTATGTGAAAAAAAGGATGACTCACACACAAAAAATATCCCCAAATATCTGGTAGTCATTTGCGCTGAGTAGGTATGGTGGCGTGGCTGTGCACTCGCGACCTAGAGGGAAAATGTGCATGCGGCAGGAGAACCCTGAATCAACACAGTGGCTGCATATCGGAGTGGTGCACGTCGCATGCACCCTCATCCTCACCGCCATCATCATACAAGCTCTCCTTACTCACCTCCATCAGCCGCAGCGCCTCGTCCACGTCCGTGTGCAGCATGGCCACAGCGAAGCGCAGGTGTGTGAGCCGCAGCATGCCGAGCAGCGTCCACACGGACGTGCTTGGTGTCTTTAGATGGTTTGTGGAGCCGCATGTAGGAGTCTATGATGTAGGACGATACGTCCAGTGGCGCAATGGGGTGGACTGCTAGGTGAGTGGGATGTAGGCACTGTGGAGGGGGGGGCTGTCAGTTGTGAATGGTGCCAGGTGTGGGACCATGTGGGAGGGGGCATACCACACCAGTGCTGGGTCAAGTGGCTTGTACTCGAGGTTGGGGTGCGTGACTGGAGAATGTTGAGGAAGGATAGAAAAGCCATGGGTAATGTGGCATGCCGTCAACGCTGTGCCACCAGGCTTTTTTGCGAACAGGTTGGCCATTTTTTTTACATACTGTAGAAAAAAGGTCAACAGGAACAGCAGAGAGACGGCGTAAAACCAAAAGAAAATCGTGCGTGCATACCTGGCTTTTGGGGTGGCGGTGCGACATACTCGTCGTCCTCTACCACCCGCCGCTTGAGACTGTCCGATTGTGCGGCACCTCCGTAGCAACGCCGTCGTTGTCTGATAGAAAAAGGCTCAGTAGGAGCAGCAGAGGGATTGGGGGGACTCAAGTGAAGCAATTCAGACGGATGGGCATCACACTAATTCACATTCTTCATTGCCAGAAAAGTCCTGCAACTCTTCTTCCTTGTCCCCTTCATCCCCGTCCTCAAGGTCATGAGTACGTGGTCAGGTAAAATCATCCTCGATTACGTCCTCATCTGCATCTGGGTGATCAAGCTTGAGGGCCATCATTTCATCGCTCTGAGGTTTTTGATGAGTTGGTGAATGCGAGGGAACTTGTGGTTAGTGGAGGTTGCATTGGAATGGGAATTAGAGGATGGGAGATGAACCCAGGGCCACTTTGCCAGTCTCCTATACAGCAGGGCAAAGTCGTGAGTGAGTGTAACAGAGTGGGCGCAGTGGTGGTGCACTTGAGAAGCTCAACTCGGATGTAAGTCAGGCCTGCATTGCTCACAATAATAGTAACCTTCACTCACCGCATCGTTGTTTCAGATACCCATGCACTGGCCATGCTGCCAAACATTGCACATTTCACATGGGACGAAAAACTCCCCTGCACCCTTGTCATCGCCACCCATGAATCAAGAGAGGAGCATCAGAACGTGTACTCAGGGAAAGTGATGGGAGGGGTGTGGCTTCTCCTTGTCCTACCGCTTGGTGGAGCGGTTGACTGCTGGAAGGCGCTCGTCGAAAGGTGGTGGTGGATCCGGATCCGAGACTGGATTTCCATGTCAGTGTCGTTGTCGTGCGGTTCATACCACTACTATGCTGGGTGGGAGCGTGGGCCACCAGGCTTTTTCGCGAATGGGTTGGCATCTGGTTTTTTTAGACACAATAAAAAAAGGCTCAGCGGAAGCAGCAGTGTGAAAACAAAAGATAAAAGTGTGCACTTGGCTTTTGGGCGCATAGTAAGCCCCCTCCCACTCCAGCTGCTGCTCTGCGGCTAGTGCTGCGGCTGGTGCTCCTGTTGGAGGAGGCGCAGCCACACACTGCAGCGTGCCAACAGCCGGGCCGGCAGGACCGGATTGAGATGGACAACCTGATCGTCCTGAATCCTGATGCATCTCAACTCACAATAAATTTATTTTCACCCGATCCTACCCTCATTACGGATACTTATAGTATGATACTGTCTGCCAGTAGTCCCTCAGTCTTTCTCTCAAAGACTGAGCCCATATTCCAACAGATTATGAGACCTGCCCGCTCCTAAGCCCACAGACAACCACATTTCCTCACAACCACACAGTTACCTGCTACCCAACATGAGCACATCAACCACCATGTCCCCGTCACAAGGCAGAAATGCTCCTCCCACAGGAGCCGCAACAACAAGTGTCACTAGCTCCAAAGGGCACCCACATCTCTACGAAATCCCTTTCCTTGATGACGATGGAGGCAACTTCACATTCTGGAAATATCGCGTCCAAATGGTTCTTGATCTCCAGGACCTCTGGACTATTGTCAACAGCTCAGCCACTAAACCAGATCCCTCAGCAGACCCTGCTGCAAGCGCTGATTGGTCCTACAAAGATCGTGAAGCCTGTGCACAGATCACGCTCACCCTAAGGGATGAGCCCCTGAACTCTGTCCTGGATGCCACAACTGCAAAGGAATGCTGGGACAAACTGTCAGTGCACTATGAAGGCAAAGGCGAGCAGAGAATCATTCACCTTATCGATGAAGTGTTCCAGAGCACCCTCTCTGAATCTGAGCCCCTTGAGCCGCAGATCAATGCCCTTGTGCGCTCTGCACGCACCATCTCCACTCTTGGCCTCCCACTTGATGACAAACTGATCGCTTTCGCAATCATCTCATCACTTCCATCCTCGCTAACCACCCTGAAAACTATCCTGTCCACTACTAAGGCTTCAGAACTCTCTTCCGAGTATGTAAAGTTGCAAGTCATCCTTGACGAACAGCACTGCGTGTGCGAGTCTGGAACCAGCATGACCACTTACTTTGCCAAAGCTAAGAAAGGACAGTCAGCATCAGATGAACGCGAGAAGAAGAAAAAGTGTACTCACTGCAATAAACGCAGCCATGATATCAGTGAATGCCGCAAGCTCAAGAAAGAGCAGGAGTCAAAGGGGGCCACAGGCACAGCAACCCCTACCTCCTCTGCCTCGAGCACAGTCGCTCCTTCTGCTTCAGCAGGCATTGCTCACACCACTTCTGCATCTGATAACAACACCACATATCTCTTCCATGCCCTTGCTGTTGAACCCAGCGCCTACACCGACACTGAACGCGTATCCCGCACCTGTTCCAAATTTACTGCTAAACCTGCACTTCAGTACCAGTGGATCATGGACTCAGGAGCTTCACGTACCATGTGCTCAAACCGCAGCTGGTTCTCCACCTTCTCCCCCCTCATGTCGCCCGTCCAAGTCATCCTAGGTGATCACAGCACCATCCTCGCCACCGGCACTGGCACTATCCCTGTCCACATGCAAGCCAACGCACACCACAGCACCGCCATCTTGCAGCACGTCCTATTCGTTCCTGACCTGCATGGCAACTTGCTCTCTGTCGCTCAGCTTGCCCACTGGGGTGCCGAAGTCCAATTCTGAGGGACTGGATGTCAGCTCTACGATCGGTGTGGCCAACTCACCTGCGAAGGCAACCTGCAAGGCAACCTCTACTGGATGGATATGCAGTCAATCAGCATTGAGATGCTTGACACTCCCAACCTTGATGCCTCCCCTCCTGAGGGAGATGACTATCTGGCTAACATTGAAGCTGCATTCACCACGCAGGCCATCAACCCGAAGGCCAAAGACCTACCTTGCCACCACCTTCTCCAGCCCTCCAGTGATGTCGTATCTGCTGAAGGGGGCCCAGGAAAGCGTCGCACACGCAAGACCACTGAATCCAACGTCACGGATCCAGGGGGTGTGACCCACAAGTACCTCCATCAACCTGAAAACCCATCAGCATATGAAAGCGAAATGGAGATGAAGGAAACACTAACCATCGCTCCGAAACTGACACCCTCATCTCTCCTTGCCGCCTCCCGATCCATGCACACCACACATATGCCCACTCACGACAACGACCCATGCTACACTGGAAGCCCGACTGACCCGCGAAAGCGGCAGACCGAGCATGCCAATGTGGCGCAGGCCAAAGCTATGAGCGCCCCGCACAGCTATGCAGAGGTTCTCACAACCCCTCACACGCGTGCCAATGCCGCCATGCCAAAATGTATCCGCAAAGGCAACGCATGCGCTATTGAGCGCCAGAAGGTCCACGAGGCGGCGGCGGATCCTAAAGAACAGAAAGGAAAAAAGAAAGCGTCAGTATTCAGCCAAACGCACAAAAATGGGAAAACTCAGAAGAACTTACCATGCGCCATCGCACACACCATCACCAATGATGAAGACAGTAGAGACATAGTCCCCACACCTGCTGAAATGTGTGCACCGTCCTGCACAGCCCTTGCCATCGTCGCCAAGCGCACTCTTGAAGCCTCTGATAAGACGACACCACAGGGCTACAAAAGCAACAAAGACATCAGCACCAAACCTCAGGTAATGGACAAGTCATTCACCTATGCCAACCAGGCTGCTCCCATCCATGTCAAGGACGATGTCACCCCCACAGTAACGCCTGAGACCAGCCACATCACTATGGCACACAAAGCTGTAAAGAAGGCACTCATCAGTACAACAAAGCGCCCTAGTACCACTCACCTGTTGCACAAGTCACCACTAGAACCAGGATTTACCTTCATAGGAGGATGCACACCAGGTTCCCGAGAGCGATGAACAAGCGCAGCGTGGGCTGAGGGGGCATGTTGGAGGAGGCGGAGCCACACGCTGCGGTGTGCCAACGGCCAGGCCGGCAGGACCAGATTGAGATGGACGACCTGATTGTCCTGAATCCTGATGCGTCTCAACTAAATTTATTTTCACCCGATCCTACCCTCATTACGGATACTTATAGTACGATACTGTCTGCCAGTAGTCCCTTAGTCTTTCTCTCAAAGACTGAGCCCATATTCCAACAGCTCCTGCTGCTGCCATTGCTGGTGCTGCTGATGCCGATGCTGCCGCCGACGCTGGCGTTGCCGCGTTGAGGTGTGAGCCGCCACTGCCGCCACCAGTGGTGCTGCCGCCGATGCTGGCACTGCCACGTTGCAGTGTGTGGGGTATCCTGGGCTTGTTCATACCCCCACTGGGCACAAGAATACCTGTCGAATAAAATGTCAGGTTTAAGGGAACGTGTTACTTACTTTACATGGTGCACCACATGGTCCACACCCATGGGTATGGGTAAAAACAACTCTTTATTATGCTATAATTGCGGTTCATCTACACCGCGCTATACTGTACATAAATGTATAGTACCTGTACTATCTGAGTAGGAAATGAAAGAGAAAAGAAAAAAAAATCCTGTAGCAGCTTGTTACGACTCCACGGGTCGTTCGTGGCGAAAGCGCAAGCTGAGCTTAATCAGACACCAGGCAAAGGCAAGCCTAGATGATCTTGGCAGCACACACAAAGGCAAGCGTGTGGTCTTGATGCACATGCAAGGGCGAGCACGTGGTTGACTGAGCTAAGCTGATCACATGAGGCGTCACGTGATTGTGAGACTAGAGGTAAGACACGTGGGGTGACTGGTCACGTGAATGGCAGGGCAAGTATCAGACGAAGGGACTACCAATGTGGCTCCCTAAGTGGATACAAGATCTAGTAGAGTCTTTGCAGCAGACTCTAAGTGGCGTGGAGAGGGAAGCGGGAGTGACCCAAGAGGCTTGACTACTCAAGGGGATCTGGCAGACTGGGCAGGATGGCACAAGACTAGTGGATATTTGACTAAGTCTGAGATGGGGCGTCTCCATCTCAGCTGGCTACCTTATATACATGAGGGCGCTTCTATGTATAGTAGGAATCTCTCAGGCGGCGCAGGCTGGCACTGTTCTAAGTATAGTAGCTCCACAGAGTGGAGCGCGAGGCTGTATCGTACTGCTCCACATAGGGTGGAGCATGAGTCTAGGCATAGTGGGGCAAGGTGGGGTAAGGTGGCAAAGGTGAGTCATATGCTAAGAATAGAAGTGGCAACAAGGGGAATCCCTAGGGGAATCCCCGGCATTAGGCGAAGGCGGTCTAGAACGGTCTGGACTGTGGAGTCATACTCCATCAGCCACTCTCGAGTCATGGCGAGTCAGTATGAGTCATAAGGCATCTATGGAGATCTCCGCCGGAGATCTCCGTCACGGCAAAGTCCGGTATCCTCTTGGTGGAATGCTCTACACCAAGGGCTTGCACTTGAATCTTGGGGCAGCGGGCTGGTGGCCTGGGCAGCACGGCGGTCCGGGCAGTACTGCGGACCGGGCTGGCTTTTGGTTACGGACGACGAGGGATGGTGTAACAGTACTCCCTCCTCTAAGGGGAAGCTTCCACACTTCACAGTTGCTGCTGTCGTTCGTGGGGGGTGGTGAAGGGGAGCTGGTACTCCCGGCAGAGCCGCTCTATGGTGCGGTCTGTGGCTTCGGCGGTGAACAGTGAGGCGGGTCTGGCCTCCTGCATTGGCGTGCTGGCTGTGGGGACTACCTGTTTCAGACAGGGCTTGCGGCTGGTGTAGGATGGTGGGGGCATGGGGGCACGCGTTCCTCCGAAGGAGACGCGGGTTGGCAAGCGGGGGCGGATGTCTTCAGCCTTGTGCGCTCGTGCACAGGCTAGCTGCTGGGCGCGCGCGGTGGCTGCTGTGGCGCGGCCTGTAGGGGTCATGTGGGGGGTCGTCTTGATGCGTTGCTGGCGCATCCTCACGACTTCTTGCGCTAGTCCTTGGACTTGCGTGGCGGTGACTGGGGCTGGGGGCTTGGGGAGGACCTGGCATTGGTCCTGGGCAACATGGGCGCGCATGGCATGCACTTGTGACATGCGGGCCTTCTTGACTGAACACGGCGCTGGCATAGTGGCCGCTTCGGCGTACGTGGTGGGTGCAGGCCTTTTAACGCCTTGCTGAGGGCGATCTGCGGGGCGGGGGTAAGGGACGAGGCGCTGGGGGACGGTGCAAATGGTGATGGGTTTGCACTGGCGCTCCTCGACTGATCTTCCCATGGCGATATGGGAAGGGCTGGTGGGGAGTGATGATGAGGGGGAGAGGGGGCGACGAGGGGCTTCGCATTCTTGGCGGCGATGGCCCTTCTTATTGCAGTTGAAGCAGCGTCCCTGCTGCAACTGGCAGGTCCTGGCGGCATCCAGGTCCATGGGGGTTGGGGGCTGTTCCCAATGCGTGGGGAGTTGATGGGCCTCCCATTGGCCACCTTGCGGCCAGGCTGCTACTGGCTCTTCTTCTTGTGGCTCTTGTGGGGCTATACCTGTGGCTACTCCATAGCTGAATGGGGCGGCGTGTGGGATGGTGGCCGTCCTCGGAGTCGGCTTGACCCGGGGCTTCTTGGTGGCACGGCGCTTCTTTGTTTCTGCCCTGAGCTCCACTTGGAGCTGGTGCAGGGCCTTGGTGCTGAGGCATTTTGCTTGAGTCATTACCGCGCTTACCACAGTAAACTCCTCAGACGTGAGAGCGGCGATCTCTCCATCTTCTTGGCTTGAATAGTTTAGAGTCATTTTGGACTCTTCTTCCTCGGCATCCTTGGATGTCGGGCTGTTGGGGCGGGCATAAGGGTCAGGGTAGTTTTGAGTCATTGCGGACTCTGCGGCGGTAGGGGATGTGGGATAGTTTAACCTCATTGCGGAGGCGCTTGGGCTGGCATCATAGTTTAACCTCATTGCGGAGGCGCTTGGGCTGGCATCATAGTTTAACCTCATTGCAGAGGCGCTGCTGTGGCGGGGCGAGTGGGGGCGTTCATTTCCGAACATGGCGGTGACGAGGGCGGCGCGTTGGACTTCTTTGCATGCGGCATCTTGCCATTCGTTGAGGGA
The DNA here is from genome assembly GCA_003313725.1 of Russula sp. MG48. NCBI lineage: Eukaryota > Fungi > Basidiomycota > Agaricomycetes > Russulales > Russulaceae > Russula > Russula sp. MG48. The sequence continues at coordinate 42,842 of QLOS01002743.1, read as the reverse complement.
GGATGGCTCAGTCTCCCTTTTCATGATGGCGGCAGCGATGTGGTAGGGGAGTGCCTTCTGGAACCTGGCGATGGTTCCGTGGTCGGTGCGGGTGAGGTTGGCGTGTAGGGCGAGGGTGTCGAACCTCGCGATGCTTTCATCAAGCGATTGTGGGTCTATCTTGAGGGCTTCCAGCTCTTGAAGCACCTCGGTCTCTTCTCCGGTGTACTGGAAGGCGTGCGTGAATGCGGCCTCAAATTCAATCCAGTACCCTTCATCAGTGTAGGGGCTGCGGGACTGATTCATGTTGTGGAGGTGGCTGGCCACCCAGTGATCCACGAGGGGTCCCTTCATATGGAGGAGAGTGCGGGCGACACGCTCATAGGGGCTGTTGAGGGGTTTGAGGATGTTGTGGATCCTTGCTTGTCTGAGAAAGGTCTTGGCTTGGGACCTTTCTCCCTTGAAGATGTCAGGGGCATTCCCTTTGCATCTTCCTCTGCTCGGTATTTGGGCGCGCCCCAGGGCGACAGGTGCTGGTGCTGGTGCGGCGGACATGACTGGCGGCGGCAGTGCTGGCATGGGGGCGATGGTGCGCGTTAGGATGGCTTGTAGCGCGGGTGTGGTGGTGGTCAGCGGCGGTGGCGTGGGACGTGGCGTCCATGGGCGTATGGTGTGGGCTGGTCGCTTTCCAAGGGTGACGGTGGATGGCGTTGCAGGGATGGACTCTTCAACTGTTTGCTCTGGGATCTCAGCAGGGACTGGCGTGACGGTATGCTCCAGCGCAGGGATGGGCAATTCCTCCGTTTGCTGTGCGAATCTGACGTGGCCTGGGGGTGGCGCGATGGGGCTTGGACCCATAGGCGTTGGCAAGGTGTTTGTTCCTTGGAATGGGAGCACTGGTGAGGGCTCCTCTTGGTAGGCGGGTGGTGGTGACAGGGCCCTGAGGGTGCGTGCAGGGCTGTGTGTGGGGGTATCCTCACTGGTGTGTGGGGCTTCTTGTTCGATCGGGGTTGGTGGATCTGAGGGTGGCAGCCTGATCATGGCTGCATGTTCTTCATCGGTGTATTGGCCAAGGCCCATGGCTTCGGCACGGCTCGGGCTGATCTGCATGCTCTGGATGGTCCATGTTGATCCGTCGACGATCCAGAGGGGGAACCAGGCGTTCAGTTCTTCATTGAACTCGAGTGCCCATGACTCGTTCTTGGTGTTGTCTTTGGCCCAGTAACCTTGATAGGTCTTCATGGGATCTCGGATGGTGGTGATGCCAACACCGGCATCAGTGCGCCAGATGGCGTGGCCTATGACATGGGGTGGGAGGTCGGGTCCTCCTCGGCGATGGACGATGTGGTAGTCCTCAGGGAACTTCAGGTGTGAGGGGCGATCCTGAGGTCTGGACTTTACACGGGTGCGAGTGGATGAGGACATGGCGGTTATTGGTGGTAGGGGCAGTACTGGCTGGCACAGAAGTAAGTGTGCAGGCAGGCGTGCTTATCTTGGTGTGTCTCGTGCTTGGCAGCACCAGGGGTAAACAGGATGGCGTGTGTCAAGGTTAGCACCTTGAAGGTGTTCTTGTTTGGCGGCAGGGGGTATTCTTCTTTCAAGTTGGCATGATCCTTGCGGGGCATGCGCTTGTGGCAACTGGACTTCTAAGGGTGGCGGACCTCTTGAAGATCTTTAAGGGATCTCAGACTTATGTTACAACTCCACGGGTCGTTCGTGGTGAAAGCGCAAGCCAAGCTTAATCAGACACCAGGCAAAGGCAAGCCTAGATGATCTTGGCAGCACACGCAAAGGCAAGCGTGTGGTCTTGATGCACGTGCAAGGGCGAGCACATGGTTGACTGAGCTAAGCTGATCACGTGAGGCGTCACGTGATTGTGAGACTAGAGGTAAGATACGTGGGGTGACTGGTCACGTGAATGGCAGGGCAAGTATCAGACGAAGGGACTACCAATGTGGCTCCCTAAGTGGATACAAGATCTAGTAGAGTCTTTGCAGCAGACTCTAAGCGGCGTGGAGAGGGAAGCAGGAGTGACCCAAGAGGCTTGACTACTCAAGGGGATCTGGCAGACTGGGCAGGATGGCACAAAACTAGTGGATATTCGACTAAGTCTGAGATGGGGCGTCTCCATCTCAGCTGGCTACCTTATATACATGAGGGCGCTTCTATGTATAGTAGGAATCTCTCAGGCGGCGCAGGCTGGCACTGTTCTAAGTATAGTAGCTCCACAGAGTGGAGCGCAAGGCTGTATCGTACTGCTCCACATAGGGTGGAGCATGAGTCTAGGCATAGTGGGGCAAGGCGGGGTAAGGTGGCAAAGGTGAGTCATATGCTAAGAATAGAAGTGGCAACAAGGGGAATCCCTAGGGGAATCCTCAGCATTAGGCGAAGGCGGTCTAGAATGGTCTGGACTGTGGAGTCATACTCCATCAGCCACTCTCGAGTCATGGCGAGTCAGTATGAGTCATAAGGCATCTATGGAGATCTCTGCCGGAGATCTCCGTCATGGCAAAGTCCGGTATCCTCTTGGTGGAATGCTCTACACCAAGGGCTTGCACTTGAATCTTGGGGCAGCGGGCTGGCGGCCTGGGCGGCACGGCGGTCCAGGCGGTACTGCGGACCAGGCTGGCTTTTGGTTACGGACGACGAGGGATGGCGTAACACAGCTGTCGCCGGTGCTGCTGCTGCAGGTGTCGCCGCCGCCGCTGCTGCAGGTGTCGCCACTGCCGCCGCTGTTGTTGCTACAGGTGTCACCCCTGGCCCCGCCACTGCTGCAGGTGTCACCGCCGCCGCCACTGCTGTAGGTGTCACCACTGCTGCTGCTGTAGGTGTCGCCGCCGCTGCTGCAGGTGTCGCCACTGCCGCCACTGCTGTTGCTACAGGTGTCATCGTCGTCGTTGCCGCCGCTGCCACAGTTGTTGCTACAGGTGTCGCCCCTGCCCCCGCCGCTGCAGGTGTCGCTGCTGCCCCCGTTGCTGCTGCTGCAGCTGTCGCTGCCACCGTCGCTGCTGCTGCTGCAGCCGTCACCGCCACCGTCGCTGCCGCCGTCGCTGCTGCTACTGCAGCTGTTGCCGCCACTGTCGCTGCCACCGTCGCTGCTGCTGCTGCTGCCATCGCCACCGCCGCCACTGCTGCTGCTGCAGCTGTCGCCGCCACCATCGCTGCTGCTGCTGCAGCCATCACCGCCGCCGTCGCTGCTGCTGCTGCAGCCATCGCTGCCGCCATCGCTGCTGCTGCAGCTGTCGCTGCCGCTGCCGTCACTGCTGCTGCAGCTGTTGCCACCGCTGCCGCCGCCGCCACTGTTGCTGCTGCTGCTACAGCCGTCGCCGCCGCTGTCGCTGCAGCTGCAGCTGTTGCCGCCGCCGCCACTGCAGCTGTCACCGCCACCGTTGCTGCTGTTGCAGCTGTCGCCGTCGCCATCGCTGCTGCAGCTGCCGCCGCCACCATCACTGCTGCTGCTGCTGTCGCCGCTGCTGTTGTCACTGCCACCGCCGCCGTTGCTGCTGCTGCTGTCACCGTCGTCATCGCCGCTGCTGCTGCAGCTGTCGCCACCACCGTTGCTGCTGGTGGTGCTACCCCCATTGCTGCATTGACATGTGTAGGGGTATCCTGGGCTTGTTCATGCCCCCACAACAATACCTGTAGATAAAAAAAGTCAACTTTTTATAGAATGTGTTACTTACCTTCTATGAGTGTGTTGGTGGTGGGATGCGACGCGTGGCTCGCACTAGTTGCGTCATGGTGTGAAACAACAGGCCGGCTGAGCCGGCTCAGTCCAAGCCGGCTAAAATGCCAGCTTGACCATATCCGGCTCAGCTCAGCTCGGCTCATGTTGCAGCCAGCTGCAGCTTCGGCTTTAGCCAGCAATTAGCCAGAGCTGCTGCAACACTAGCCCACTGCACTGACTGAATATCCAGTATGTATCCACCTGATTCAACTACAAGCCCATGTGATATTGGTTGAGCTGTCAAGTGGACAAATATATACTGTCACTGAATATTAAGTATATGTCCACCAGAGGTGACCAAACCAACATTGAATATTGATTGATGCATCAGGCAGACTAGTATCTACACAATCTCAATATTCAGCTGATCCGATTAGACAAACACAGAATATTAGTGTAACTGTCAGGTGGACAAATATCTACACTGATTGAATATATGATATATGTCCATCTAATCTGACCAAAGTGACATATAATATTGATTGGCCTGTCATGTGGATCGATGCCCACACTGACTGAATATCCCATGTTTGTATGCCTGAACAATATCTACACCAAGTGAATATTAATTAGTGTCCGCCTAGTCTGACCAGACCTTTAGGCAATATTGGTTGGAGTGACAGCCTGACCAATATCTACACCTAGTGAATATGTAATTAGTGTCCACCTAATCTGACCAGACCTCAGGCAATATTGGTTGGGATGTCAGCCTAACTTATATCCGCACCCACTGAATATTTAATCAGTGTCCACCTGATCCGTACCAGATGCTCAGGCAATATTGGTTTGGATGTTAGCCTACCAATATCTACACCCAATGAATATTCAATCAGTGTCCGCCTAATCTGACCTGATGCTCAGGAAATATTGCTTGGGATGTCAGCCTGACCAATATCTACACCAACAAATATTCAATCAGTGTCCACCTAATCTGTCAGGATGCTCAGGCAATATTGGTTTGGATGTTAGCCTAACTAATGCCTACACTCAATTAATATTCAATCAGTGTTCGCCTGATCCAACCAGATGTGCAGACAATATTGCTTTGGATGTTAGCCTGACAAAGCTCTACACCCACTGAATATTCAATTAGTGTTCACCTAATCTAACCAGACGCTCAGGAAATATCAGTTGGGATGTCAGCCTGATCACTATCTATACCCAATGAATATTCAATCAGTGTCTGCCTGATTAAACGAGACATTCAGGCAATATTGGTTTGGATGTTAGCCTAACCAATATCTACACTCAATGAATATTCAATCAGTGTTCACCTGATCCAAGCAGACACTCAGGCAATATTGCTTTGGATATTAGTCTGATCAATATTTACACCCAGTGAATATTCAATCAGTGTCTGCCTAATCCAGCAGGATGCTCAGGCAATATTGGTTTGGATGGTAGCCTAATATCTACAATCGATGAATATTCAATCAGTGTCCACCTGATCTGACTGGATGTGCAGACAATATTGCTTTGGATGTTCACCTGACACATTTCTACACCCACTGAATATTCAATCAGTGTCCGCCTAATCCCACCCAACACTCAGGCAATATAGGTTGGGATGTCAGCCTGATAGATATCTACACCCAATGAATATTCAATCAGTGTCCGCCTAATCAGCCCCGACGCTCTGGAAATATCAGTTGGGATGTTAGCCTGACCAGTATCTACATCCAGTGAATATCAAATCAGTGTCTGCCTGTTCCGACCAGATGCTCATGCAATATTGGTTTGGATGTTAGCCTGACCAAGGTCTACACCCAATGGATATTCAATCAGTGTCCACCTAATCTTTCAGGATGCTCAGGCAATGTTCATTTTGATGTTAGCCTAACTAATATCTACACTCAATGAATATTCAACCATTGTCTGCCTGATCCGATCAGACATGCAAACAATATTGCTTTGGATGTTCACCTGATCAATATTTACACCCACTGAATATTCAATCTGTGTCCGCCTAATCCAACTCCGATGCTCAGGCAATATTAGTTTGGATGTCAGCCTGATCATTATCTACACCCAATGAATATTCAATCAGTGTCCGCCTGATCCGATGAGGCGCTCAGGCAATATTGTTTATATGTTAGCTGGACCAATGTCTACACCCACTGAATATCCAATCAGTGTCCGCCTGATCTGACCAGTTGCCCAGGCAATATTTGTTGGGATGTTAGCCTGACCAATATCTACACCCACTGAATATTCAATCAGTGTCCGCCTAATCTGACTCTGATGCTCAGGCAATATTAGTTGGGATGTCAGCCTGATCAATATCTACACCCAATGAATATTCAATCAGTGTCCACCTGATCCGACGAGGCACTCAGGCAATATTTGTTTTATATGTTAGCCAGACCAATGTCTACACCCACTGAATATCCAATCAGTGTCCGCCTGATCTGACCAGTTGCCCAGGCAATATTTGTTGGGATGTTAGCCTGACCAATATCTACACCCACTGAATATTCAATTGGTGTCTGCCTAATCCGACTCCAACACTCAGGCAATATTAGTTTGGATGTCAGCCTGATCATTATCTACACCCAATGAATATTCAATCAGTGTCCGCCTGATCCGACGAGGCACTCAGGCAATATTGTTTATATGTTAGCTGGACCAATGTCTACACCCACTGAATATCCGATCAGTGTCCACCTGATCTAACCAGTTGCCCAGGCAATATTTGTTGGGATGTTAGCCTGACCAATATCTACACCCACTGAATATTCAATCAGTGTCTGCCTAATCTGACTTCGATGCTCAGGCAATATTAGTTGGGATGTCAGCCTGATCAATATCTACACCCAATGAATATTCAATCAGTGTCCGCCTGATCCGACGAGGTGCTCAGGCAATATTTGTTTATATGTTAGCTGGACCAATGTCTACACCCACTGAATATCCAATCAGTGTCCACCTGATCTGACCAGTTGCCCAGGCAATATTTGTTGGGATGTTAGCCTGACCAATATCTGCACCCAGTGAATATTCCATCAGTGTCTGCCTAATCCACTCACAGGCTAGACAATATTGGCATTGGTTATGCTGTCAGGTGGACCAATACCTTCAACAAATCAATATTCAAAATATGTCAGCCTGATCCGACTACAACAGCAGATTATATTAGTTGGGATGTCAGGCTGATCGATTCCTGTGCCCAGTGAATGCTATATATGACAATCCACTGAGTGCATCCAGTCGGATACCCAATATATCTATTAGCATGCGTCGGACACGTTGTAAACATGTATGTAATATCATTCCGCCGATCTGTCAAATACATATACTTTGTAAAATCTGGTGGATGTCCGCTGGGACATCTTAAACAATATAATGTCATTGTATTATCTATGTTTCTATCGGATATTCAGACTGAACGGTGTGGTTCTATGTCAACACAGATGCATCACAACATGCCCTAGGGGCAGTTCTGCAACAAAAGGACGAGCAAGGACACCTACATCCAGTTGCATTCCACTCTAAAACCTTCAACGCCACCCAATGCAACTGGGATGTTGCGGATCAAGAAGCCTTTGCAGTCCTGGACGCATTGCGCACATGGAGGCCCTGGCAGGAAGCATGCACAAGGTCATCATACGCACAGACCACTGCAACTTACAGTACTTCCTACAACCCCAGAACCTCAACCACCGTCAAGCTAGGTGGTCACCAGAACTCCAGGAGTATGACTATCAACTTGTGCATGTCCCAGGGAAACAACACGTCCCTGCAGACTTCCTATCATGCCCCCCAGGGGAGAAAGGAGAGTGCGACAATGAAAATGTCACCCTGTTCCCACCAGAACGCGTCACGACCATACAATTTGCCACCTTCTCACAAGACTTGATTGGATGAAGGCAAATCCTCCAACGATATCATGACCACCCCCTTGCAGGGCACCCAGGTGTCAAGAACACCCTCACGCTCCTGTGAAGACACTATGAAGGAGGGAGGGAGCTCGAACGATCCACAAAGGAATATGTGCAAGGATGCGCCAAATGCCAAGAAACCAAAGCATGCACCACACAACCAAAGGCAGCCCTCTTCCCAATTGATGTCCCTGCTCCCTGCAGAAGAAGGGCCTTTCCAAAGCATTTCCATGGACCTGATTACAGACCTTCCCCCCTCAGCAGGACACAACGCAATCCTCACCATCGTTGACCAAGGCTGCTCCAAAGCTGCACAATTCCTTCCATGCTCGACCACCATCACAGGAGAGGGAGTGGCTGCACTATATTTCCGCCACATCCTCCCATGGTTTGGACTCCCCAGATGAGTTATCTCAGATCGTGACCCCAGATTCACGTCACACTTTGTGCATGCACTGGCCCAGAGCATACATGCCAAACAGAACATCAGCACCGCCTTTCACCCCAGGACAGATGGACAGAGTGAATGCACCAATCAACAGGTGGAACAGTACCTGCACCTCTAGGTTCCAGACCAACAGGACCAGTGGGCATATTACCTCCCCATGGCAGAGTTTGTGTACAACTCCTGGCCACACGATCACACAAAACTCACCACGCATGAACTCCTCTTCAGATACCAACCTCAATGCACGATTGACAATGATCCAACACACCCACCTGCAGTGCAGGACCGCCTCACACACATCCTAGATGCCAGAAAACACGCACAAAGGCTCTTGAATACACCACCTAAGACAACAGTACCTCAATTCCAAAAGGGACAAAGGGTCTGGCTAGAAGGATGCCACATCAAAACCTATTATCCCTCTAGTAAGCTAGCGCCCAAATGCTTCGGGCCACTCAAAATCACATCTGTCATCTCACCTGTGGCTTACCAACTGGAATTGCCACCATCATGGATGATTCATAATGTGTTTCATGTGAATCTCCTGATGCCCTACCAAGAGACAGACACCCATGGGCCCAATTACACATGCCCCCCACCAGATATCATTGAAGGTGCACCAGAATGGGAAGTAGAATGCATTATGGGGGAGTGCCACTGGGGCAAAAAGCATGAACACCAGTTCCTAATCAAATGGAAGAACTACCCACATGCTGACAACACATGGGAACCAGCCACAGGAGTACACGCTCCAGACCTTGTCAGAGAGTTCCACCAGAAAACCAAGGCACATCAGGGCGATACGAGACCTAGGAAGGGGGTAATACATGGAAGGGAGGGACATGCACACATTATTTCCACCCTCACAAGCTTGAGAGAACTACCAGCCAGGACAACGGCCGCCAGGAGTCCAGAATTGGTGCCAGACTCGTCGCGCACCTCTACCAGCCACATGTGCTGAGCAGCATCATCAGTGTCACTTTCTCCTACACCAGAATCAGGATCAGAGATGTTGCTTGCCACATCCAGCCCCAGAGGGAGCCTACTGATGTCCTTGCCTCCCATGCAGCTCCCAGACTATCCTAATAGTAAGCTGCTTAGAAACCCAGCCAGAAAGCTGATGCAGGAAGGTTTCTGGCCCAAAATGGCATGCAACAAGACAGCCTATAAGACTGCAAAGAAACACCCCAATCTTTCTCCATCTACCCCCATCCATTCCTCACAGCCATGGCTTCAGTCTACCCTAACATCTTTCACTCTTCCTCATCTCCACAGAGTTTTAATTGTGCCACTACGCTTGCTGCTGCCTATCACCCTCGTCACCCTCGTCCTGCTTACATGTCTTCCTCATCTGTGGCATCCTCTGCGCTGGGCTCCCCCATCTACAAGGGGGACTACAGTGATTTCTTTGCCACAGTAGACCAACCCATCCCTGCCTTGGAACCCCCTCCAGGTTCCCCCATGACAGACATTGAACTCCCTCTAGTAGACACACTGGAGGTCCTTGCAGTGAACCCAGACACCACCTCCTACCCTGATGACTCCCCCTATGCTCCCCCTGGTCACTCCACCACCACGCACATCCCAGGCCTCCTACTCACAGATGCCATGGGTGAACCAATCCCTGAAAATGAAGAAGAGGGGCCCTCCTTCGCCATTGACATGCATGGAGTGACCACAGGAGAGGAAGTTATCTGCCACCTCAATGCAATGGTGGCAGAAATCATTGACACCCTGGAGGACGAAGACATACAAGGCACTGTTATTGATGCCATGTCCTCACTCCGCAGCCTTGTGGAAGGAGACTCTGCCCCAGGTATGCCCTCCTGGAACCCAGCCAACGTCCCAGATGAATGGAGCCCCCTCGCATCTATTGACGTTGAGGGCATCACAAAAGGAGCAGAGGAACAGGATCACCCTGGGCACCCCTACCACCTCAACCACCCCTGCAGCATCTACTACTTCCCTCAGAAGATCCAGGATGGATCTGGTGCCTTGGCCACCCCCAAGTACGTCACGGCCTTCATGTTTGGGGCCAAGGACCCAGTTGTCCTGGCCACCATGGGGTGCAGCAGGGTCATATTCACCTTCCCCCTTCATGCATGCCCAGTACCCCAGCACTTATCACACCCACTCCCCCACCTCACACAAAGGCAAATCTCAATCTTCTTGGACGAAGGAGGGGACACTGGCTCCTTTTGGCACCATGTAGACAATGCCCTCAAGGCAATAGGGGACCCATACCTCATCGGGGAAGTCAAATGTCTGCACACAGCAGAAATGGGGATGGACTCCCATGCTGTTACGCTCCTGCTTCACTGTACACCTCATTTCTTTTCATTCTTACTGCCTACTGCTCTTTACGCTTCACCCATGGACTGCCAGCCCCCTGTGGCCCATGACTCCGCCTATGCCTTCCTGTTTCGTACTGTACACTTACCACCTGGCCTGACGGGCCATCGGGACCGACGCACACCCACTAGTGCTACATCTGCATGCCTCTGCGCATGCGCTGCCTCGGCACCTACTGACTCATACTATACGATGACTCCTGATGACTGTGTACTAGTAGCAGTGTCCTAGGGACACCATGACTCATCCTGACTCCCTATGAGTCATGCCTCTGTGTTACAACTCCACAGGTCATTCATGGCAATGCAAGCACAAGACAGGCTATCACAGCACAAGGCAAGGACAAGCCAAGTGATCTTGAGGCACATGCAAGGGCAAGCACACAGTCGAGTGAGCTAAGCTGATCACGTGAGGCATCACGTGATCATGAGATAGAGGGTAAGACACATGATGTGGCAGGTCACGTGATTGGCAGGGCAAGTGTCAGACAGAGGGACTACCGAGGTGGCTCCCTTAAGTGGACACAAGATCTAGCAGAGTCTTTGCAGCAGACTTCTGATTGGTGTGGAGAGGAAAGCAGGAGTGACCCAAGAGGCTTGACTACTCAAGGGGATCTGGCAGACTGGGCAAGGGAGGTGGCAAAGGACTAGCTTATTGTGGATATAAGACTAAGTCTAGGATGGGGCGTCTCCATCTCAGATGGCTACCTTATATACATGAGGGCTCATCTATGTATGGTAAGGATCTCTCAGGTGGCGCAGGCTGGCACTGGTTCTAAGTATAGTAGCTCCACAGAGTGGAGCGTGAGGCTGTATCGTACTGCTCCACATAGGGTGAAGCATGAGTCTAGTCATAGTGGGGCGAGGCGGAGTGAGGTGGCAAGGTGAGTCATAAGCTAAGAATAGGAGTGGCAACAAGGGGGAATCCCTAGGGGAATCCCCAGCATTAGGCGAAGGCAGAGCGGAACGGTCTAGACTGTGGGGTCATTCTCCATCAGCCACTATCAAGTCATATTGAGTCAGTGAGTCATCATGAGGCATCTATGGAGATCTCTGCTGGAGATCTCCATCATGGCAAAGTCCAGTATCTTCTTGGTGGAATGCTCTACACCAAGGGCTTGCACTGGAATCTCGGGGCAATGGGCCGGCAGCCCGGGTGGCATGGCGGTCCGGGCGGTACTGTGGACCAGGCTGGCTTTTGGCTATGGATGGCAAGGGATGTCGTAACACTCTGTGTACTTATATTGCACAGTATGCCTAGGACAGACCCTAAGTCTGTTCTCTTGTAATCTCAGCTTGTGAACGGTCCCCTTCCCTTACCTGTGAACCACAGTTCCTCTGGTTGATTGCCAGACTTCGCTCACCCCTTGCGGAGCCTTAGTATATGCTCAAGGGCAAGGGGAAGCTCTCTCTTAGATGTCACAAGAGTACACCCGCACACGACAGGTATACGGACCTCTTACCTTCAAGGCCTCAGTCACCAGCATTGCCTACGCCCCCTCCTTCACCTGTGGAGGTACACTCACTCAGTGGGCGTGACATTAGAACAGACTTACCCAGTCAACCAGAGGCCGCAGGCCCGAGTACCATCGTGGATTCACCAATAGAACACAAGTTCAAGCCGTTTACACTCACTGTCTGTGTACAGGACAATAAGAAAGACGACCAGAGAGTCCTCTTCCTGCATGAAGGAAGTGAATCAACACACTTCAAAGGAACGATCCCGTGGATGGGGCATTACTTCCTTGCCATCCCCCCTGAATGAACCAAGGTTGGAGCATATCCAGTACACCACGTAGCAGGTGCCTGGTACGAAGTTGCATATGACAACAAGACCAACAAACACTTTGCGTATGCAAACTGTTAAGGTTCAGTAGGACCTTGAGGAGTCTTGGTGAGACTTTGTGTTCAAGCTTCAAGTGACACTGACTAAGCTCACACTTGCATCTATGACAAGTTGACTTGGTTACGCTCGAAGGACTTGAGAAGTGGGACTTAGATAAGATCACAAGGATCCTAAGGCACACGAGAGGAGTTACAAAACAAGGGATGGGGCAGATGCAAGCTGATACTGATTGGGATGAGTTCAAGTTGAAGTCTGGGGCTTTGTCTACCCAGACCGACCGCTATTTAAGTAGGTAGTTCGTAATTGTTCTCATGTCATAAGGCCCACCTTGTCAGCAAGACAAGGTGGGTCGCTGGTTGTACAGTAATCGTATAGTAAGCTGTGCAGTCCTAAGTCCTTGGGGAAAGTGCGGGATGTGGGTGTCATGACTGATGTCACATCACATCACGCTCCTGCCCATTCTGGCAATGCCTCCGGGCCGGAAGGAGCGCGCCAGTGACGCAACTGATGGGGGATGGAATGTAGGTAAAATTGACACAAAAACTTAGCTCCCCTGTATGCGCAGGCCACCTGTGGCACCACCCCCCTCCTTAGGCGCATGGTCCCACATGCGACACATCCAACTCCCTTGACCACCTCTGGTTGGGCGGGATCCACTCCCCAGCCCGCGCCATTAGCTGGTGCTGTGCTATCATTACTGTTCGATCTTGAATAATCTCCCCAAATGGGGAGATGAGGACTTGGACTGCCAGGATTGGCAGGTCCTCGCTGAGTGTGTCGGGAGGAGGCTCACTCAGAGCCTTCGGGCATCCCCCAAGAGGCAGTTGTGCTCCTGGGGTCCGCTTCCTCCAACACAGCCACAGGTGAAGTGGCCGCATTGCTTGTGGGGAACGCATGGTTGTATTCTTCTTCAGAGGGGACGACGTAGATGGCGCCGGTCCCGGCAAGCCCTCTGGTGCGGGCTTCGAGCTCATATAGGCAGAGGGCCTCAGCCTGGACCGCCTGCGTCGCGTAGGGGTTGTCGTCGTCGTACCACAGCTGGAGCATTTGTGCCGTGCCATTGAGGATCACAGTAATGGTTTCATGTGGGGAGGAGATGAAAAGTTGGAGGGTTGTTCCCTGGCGAGGCTCCATGGGCCTACTTCCACTGCCATCGCCTCCTTAAGTACCATTGCCCTGATGGCCGTGGGATTTCTTTTGTGAAATTCTTTTACCAGGTCCAGGGCCTGCAGGTTGCCTACAGGTTCCCATGTGTTGTTGGCGGTGGCATACCCCTTCCAGTGAACCCTGTATTGCAGTTCCTTCTTGCACCCATACTGCCTCAAGGCCGTTATTTCTTCTACCTCATATTGCTCCTCGCCCTCGATCACGTCTGGCAGTGGCCATGAGAAGTTGCGCCCATGTTCCTCTGTTTCCTTGTATGGTGACAGCAAGGAGGCGTGGAAGGTGTTGAAAATCTTCCATTGGGGTGGGAGTGTCAGCTGGTACACTACCAGAGAAATCACCTTGCTGATCGTGAAGGGTCTGTATCTCCTTGCGGCTAGTTTGGCAGTGGGGTGAAACAGTTTGAGGTTGGTGCCTTCCAGCCACACCTGATCCCCCATGGCATGCGCTTTGAAAGGGCGTCCTTTCCTGCCTCTTTCACTCCGCAGCAGCACCAGGCATTGTGCATGCCAGATGGCTTCCACTGCCTGTTCCCTCAGGCGTTTCAAGTGGTCAGCGCGCTCCGTGACTACCGGCGCCCTGACTTCCTGTAATGTCTTGATCTTGACTTCGGGGGTGAAACCAATCAGAAGTTGAAATGGGGTGAACCCCGTGGTAAAACTGGGCCAGGCATTGTGTACGTACTGGGCCATGGGTAACCATTGCACCCAGTTGTTTTGTTGGGCATTGCAGTAGATGCGTAGGTATTGTTCCAACCATTGGTTCGTTCTTTCTGACTGCCCGTTGGTTTGGGGGTGATATGCAGTGCTGATGTTTTGTGAAATGTCTAAAACGCAGCAGAGTTCCCTTGTGAAGTGGGACGTGAAATGGGGGTCTCTGTCTGAGATTACTCTTTTTGGGGCGCCATAATGTGGGAAGACATGCTTGGCGTACAGCGCTGCAACCCCTGGCCCATCTATGGTCATTTTACATGGAAAGAATAGGGCCGCTTTGGTTACGTCGTGGTTGGTGATTGTGAGGATGGAGTCGTACCCCTGTGAGGGGGGCAGGTCCACGATAAGGTCTAACACTATGGTGCTGAAGGGGAGGGCCCCCTTCTGAGGGGTGATGGGAAAAGGTGGGACTTTCAGTTTCATGGTCCCCACCTTCGTCGCCTGGCATGCAGCACACCCCTTCACGTAGGCTGTAACGAAATCCTGCATCCTGGGCCACCAGTAACTAGCCGTGACCACCTTGATGGTTTTCACTATGCCGGGGTGTCCTGCGGTCGCGTGGTCATGGTGTGCACTCATGATCTTCCTCCTGAGTTCCCTCACATCAGGGACTACTGGTCGCTCGTTCATGGTCCACCCTTCAGTGTCCTCCACCAGTGTGTGCTGTTCTTTCCAGGTTTGTGGGATGCCTTCCTTTTGGGCCGCATAGACCTCGCTTTCTAAGTCATTGAGGGCTAGGGCCTGGCAGAACAGGTGATCAGGTAGTACAGTGACTTGTTCATTGTCCTCTTCCCCTTCATTCAGGCCGGGCCACCTGGATAGGTGGTCCGCATGGTTCATGGAGCCCGGTTTGTGCATTAACAAGAAGTGGTACTCGGCCATCCATGGTATATACCTGGTGACTCATCGGTTTATCTTCTGAGGTTGTCGGTAGTATTGGAGGTTTTTGTGGTCTGTGTATACTTCCGTCACATGTTCCCCTCCCTGCAGTACATGTCTCCAGTGTTCCAGCCCATGGATTAGTGCCAGCAATTCTTGGTCATAGACATCGTACCCCCTCTCAGTCTGCGTTAGGGCCTTGGAATGATACCCCACCGCTTGAAGCTTCCCTCGTTTGTCTCGTTGGTATAAGATGGCTCCCAGGCAGTATTGCGATGCATCCACCTCGAGCACGAAGGGGTGCGTGTAATCTGGCCTCCTAAGCACTGGATTGCTGGTCACAATCCTCTTGAGTGTGCGGACCGCCTTTGTGCACTGGTCCGTCCATTGAAAGGGGACCCCTTTCTTTGTCAGTCTTTGGATGGGTCTTACAATCTCGGCGTAGCCTGGTATGAATGGTTGTTGATACCCGTACACCCCCAGTGTGCTTCTCACATCCTGCATGGTGCATAGGACCTCCGGCCAATCCTTGAGACCATTGCGCTTCATGGGGTCGATCCGGATGATTCCCCCCTCCACTCTAATGCCTAGGTAGTCTACCGTCCACTGGTGGAATCGACACTTGCTTAGTTTGAGGAAGAAATCTTCTTTCACAATGGTATCCAGCACTTCGTGTACGACGCATCGGTGCAGCTCCTCGTCGTCGGGGGTAGCAATCAGGATGTCATCCATATAGACAAACACTATGTCAGGGTACTTATTTTTGACATTTCGGAAGACGCGGTCCATGGTCCTCTGGAAGGTGGTGGGCGCATTAGTCAGGCCAAAGAACATGACGGTTGGTTCGTATAGTCCATTGGGCATTTTGAAAGCTGCTTTCCACTGATCCTCAGGTCGTATGCGGATGTTGTTGTACCCGTCTCATATGTCCAGGGTGGTGAACAGGAACTTGCCATCCAACTGCTCCAAGATTTGTTCGATATGCGGCAGCAGGTATACATTGTGCTCTGTCCATGTGTTCACTTCTCAGTAGTCCTGGATTGGTCACAACGATCCATCCTTCTTGTGTATGTAGAAGAAGGACATGGACCAGGGGGATTCACTGTCTTTAATCCTCTCCAGCTCTTTGTTGACCGTGATGAACTCCCTGGAAGCCTCTCACTCTGTACGTGTAAGAGGGTACACCTTGCAGTTGATTGTTTTGGGCACCCCCGGCCAAAGCTGGATTACATGATCTTCAGGCCAGGAAGGTGGAAATCACTTCACCGCTTTTTCGTTGAAGAGTCATGTGTGGCGGCGATATTCCCATGGCAGCTGTGTTTGGCTTGGTTTCTTTTTGTTTGCATCTATTGCCCACCGTTGTGTGTGGTGCGTGAGGGGTGGCGCTACGAGGGCGATAATCTCGTCGCCTTCCTCCCACACAGACTCTGCCTGCACCACCTTCAAGATCCGTCCAATCGTTTGTTTCCACGCCCATTTCAAGAGGGCCATCTCTACTTGAATTTTTCCTCCATGGACCTTCCTCTTTTCCCAATCAATTGGCAGATTGAAGGCTTCCAACCAGGGAAAACCGAAGATCGCGGTCGTGTCCAAGACTGGTGATAAAGAACTTCACTAGTTTTTCCTGGCTCCCCTGTTTGACCCTCAGCGTGCAGTATTTGGTGAGTGTTCCTCCTTCGTTTTCTGTTCCGTCTACATTGAAGACTCTCCTGGGCTCCAGCTGTTACGCTCCCACTTCACTGTATGCTTCATTTTTCTTTCATTTTTACCACCTACTGCTCTCTGCGCTTTGCCTATGGACTGCCGGGCCCCTACGGCCCGTAACTCCACCTATGCCTTCCTATCTCACTCTGTATGCTTACCACATGGCCTGACGGGCCGCCGGGTCCAACGCGCATCCACTAGTGCTACATTTGCACACCTCGGCGCATGTGCTGCCTCAGCACCTACTGACTCGTACTATACAATGACTCCAAATGACTGTGTACTAGTAGCGGTGTCCTAGGGGCACCCTGACTCGTTCTGACTCCCTATGAGTCATGCCTGCATGTACTTATACCACCCAGTTCACCTAGGACAGACCTTAAGTCTGTTCTCTTGTAATCTCAGCCTGTGAACGGTTCCCTTCCTTCCCTTGTGAACCACAACTCCTCTGGTCAATTGCCAGACTTCACACGTCCCCTTGCAGAGCCTTAGTGTATGCTCAAAGGCAAGGGAAAGCTCTCTATCAGACATCACAAGAGTACGCCTGTGCGTGAGAGGTATACAGACCTCTTACCCACGAGGCCGCAGTCACCAGCATCACCTACGCCCCCTCCTTCGCCTGTGGAGGTACGCTCACTTGGTGGGCGTGACACCAGCAGTTCTCTTGTCCCAATCCTGAGTCGCTCAACCATTCGATAGTCCAGGAAGTTCTTGGTTGTGCCACTGTTGATCAGTGCTTTTTTGTTGGCCACTCCTCATGCACATGAAAAGGTGAAGGGGACCTCTATTGAATTCTGTCCCCCTAGGTACATGATGCGCGATTTGGCGGCTCCAGCCCAGGCTGGGTGACTGGAGCCTTCTAAAAACCCTCTAAGATGAGCTTATCCAGCAATCCTTCCCTTTCTTCCTGACTCATTCCTTTGATTTCTGCAGCCATTTCTTCCTGCCTCACCTCTTCCTTGACTTCAGTGATGTGCGCCATCATCCCTTGGTTCTTGTGCATGTCCCCATTTCTAGCTGGTACGTTTTCCTTCTCCTTCTTCTTTGGACATTGTCGACTGAGGTGTCCTTGTTTCCTGCAAAAGAAACACTTCCCTTTGCTTAGGAGCTTCTGTCACTCGTCCGTGGTGAGTGCATTGACTTGTGCTGCGTCTACGTCCATGGGGACTATCTTGGAGTTCCCTTCTTCACGGCATGTGGTCCACTTCCCCTGCGGCATTTGTCCGAGCACCTGCTTCCACCGTTGCGAGGCGGTGGGAGCCTGTGGTCCCTGGTAGCCGCTCAGGCTGGCGCGTACTTTGGCCCACAGCTCGTGCTGTGTACATGCCACGTCCTGCCATCCAAGCAACGTGGCAGGCCGAGGGGTTACCTTTTCAAGTATGGCGCGGTGCAGTGGGTCACGCAGTCCTCGGCGGAACTGTGTGACGGTTCCCACGTCATCCACTCCCCATCCTGCCAAGGCGCACCAGTGTTCGAACTCAGCCACATATGTGTCCAAGTCGTCCCCCTTCATTTTGCAGTTCAGCAGCCTTTGGTGCATGTTGGGTCGTTTGTTAGTGTCGGTATATGCGGCTTTGAAGTCTCTGACGAAGGTGGTCCATAGGTATTCATTATTGAGGTCATATCCTCCCCCTTGCGCACTCATGCGTCAGTTGGTGTTGTTGAGGATGCGCTCCACCCAGTTGTCGACGTGTGGTCCTCGGATCAAACTCAGCACCAGTCCTAGGTGGTATAACGGCACCTTCATGGTGTTGTTTTCTTGGTTGGTCATTTGATATATCCTGAATTCTCTGAGGAACTGATCGCTCTTGGCTCTGTCCCCAGCGAATACCATGGGTGGATTCCCTCTCAAGCCGCCACCACCACCCCTGCTCGTCGGTCCCGCTGTTGCTCCCCTGGTCATTGTGGTGCTGATCTGGATGGGCACACCCCCATGTGATGTGAGCAGCCCCCTTACGTGGCCGCCAGCACTCCATGGGCGCGTAGGCACGTATACCGGGTTGATTGGGTTAGTAAATCTGCCCATGTGCACTGAGGTAGTTGGAAAGGCGGGTATTTTTCCCACCATGCTTATGAAGGCGGGGTTGACTCCTGCAGTGGTGCCCAAGGCCTGGGGCGCAACGAGCTGCGGAGTGGCTGGCCTGCTGCGGGCGGCCTCTCTCCCTGCTGCCATAGTCATGCCAGGGAGCTGCCCATATTCGGGCATTGGCGCGCCAAAATCCCCAGGATCAATTCGTGCCACATCAGCCATCTGAGCCAATAGCATCCGCTCTTCCAGGTCTAGGGACAGCCCTCCAGGCATGGGAGAATCTTGTCGCGCGCACCCCAGAGTGGGACTCATTTCTTCAGGACTTTCTTCTGGGTCGTTGCTGCTGCTATCTTTTATTGCTGGAACCTCGCGCGGTGAGCTGATGTCTGTCTTCTTTTTTCCTCTATTTGCCAGGTGCTGATCATCTGTTTCCTTCCACCAACCAAGTCTTTCTGTGCCATGTACCACTTTGTCGGAGGCGCGCGTTCGATATCCAGTCGCTCCCCATCGTAGGAGAAACCACTTGTTGTTTATGAATTCAATTGGGTGTTCCTCCCTGGCGTCGTCAACCAGGTGATACGCACTGCACAGGGGATCGCCATAAGGGATCCACATGGCCTCCCCCTTGACATGTGGGGGCAGATCTCCGCCAATACGGGGGTGGATTACCTCCCATCGATCCGCCGTGAACTGTATGTGTATCGTTGTCATCTTCTATGCTGATGATTTCTCATAGGGTGTGTGTGTCAGTTGGAATGTTTTTGGCAAGTTCTTGCGCTGCGACTCGACCACTGTGTAGTGGTGCCGCTTCTCGTTGTCATTCAGATCGTTGCACAAGCATGATCAATCTTAGTGTTTAAAGGTCCAGTCCATAGGACCGGAAAATAACTGGTACCAGACTGGACTTCTGACTGATGGGAACCGGACCGTCGGTCATGGTTTGCCCAATTTGGGGTACTATCTGGTCCGCAGTTCAACAGATTTCTATGTATAGTAAAAACTGCCCAAAACTGGTAATGACCGGTTTAAACCGGCGCGATGTTTGCCACGTCAACCACCACCACCACCTGGTTCTCAACGCTGATGTGGGCAACAACAACAATGGCAGACTGGGCAACAACTGGCAAGAACAGCTCTGGAGGCGAATGTCTCTGGAGCTTATATCCTTATTTTTGACTTTTTTTTTTTGCACTCTCTGACATACTGTATTTGTAGGGACCCCTTCCCGCCCTCCCTCTGCTTCTGTGCCGCACTACAACCTACATCACGAAGACCCTAGGCAGCAACAGTAGCGATGTGGCAGCGGCGACGGCTGCGACACAGCTGCATCGATGGCTGCGACGCAGCTGCATCGATGGCTGCGACGCAGCTGCAGCGATGGCTGTGACACAATGGTGGTGATGGCGCTGCACCAACAGCAGCCACGGTGTTGCATCGATGGCTGCCATGGCGCTTCAATGGCGGCCACGGTGCTGCATCGATGGCAGCCACAGTGCTGCATCGACGGCGGCCACAGTGCTGCATCGACAGTGGCCATGGCACTGCATCGACGGCGGCGATGGCGCTGCATCGATGGCAGTGATGGCATTGCATTGACGGTGGCAACAGTGGACGGCACTGCATTGACGGCGGCAACGGCGCTGCACCGACAGCAGCGACACAGCTGCATCGACCCCAGCGACACGGCTGCACTGACAGCAGCGACATGACAATAGCAACAGGGCTGACCAACGGTGGCAACACAGCTGCAGTGATGGCAGCAACAGGGCTGACCAACATGGCGACGCAGCTGCAGCAACGGTGATGACACAACAGCTGCGACACAATGACAGTGGCGGCGGCGACAGTGCTGCATCGATGGCGGTGACAGCGTTGCACCGATTGCAGCAACACAGCTGCATCGATGGCAGCGATGTGGCTGCAGCGATGCGACGGCGGGGATGGCAGCGAGTGGTTCTTCCAAGTATTACTGTATTACACTTTAAGTACAGTAATACATTATAGCATGTAGCAATGTTTGAACCCTATGATGATTCCTTTGGGGTGCAATGCCTCTCCACTGTCACTCTCACTTGCTGGTATATTGTATATAATAGGGAGCAGTGATAATATTAAACAGTGGACATGTACACTTAGCAATAGCAAGAATGACCATCATCTTGATCTTGTGTGACGCATGTAAGGAAACTGGTCTGAACCGCATGCAGAACTGATCTGAACAGGTCATTGACCGGTCCTGGTTTAGACTGATTTGGACCGGTTTTGAGGCTTAGACCGAACTGATATTGACCGGTTATCATCAGTTCGGTCTGGTTTTCACAAATATTTTTACTGACCCTGACCGGTTCCGGTTCCAGTTCAATGGCAATCAGGCCCGAAAACCAGACCAGACTGGACTTTAAAACACTAAGATTCAATCTATCTTGGAGTCTTAGATCCCTTTCTAGTTCTTTGATCAACAAGTCCTCTTCATGTCGATTCTCGAATGCTGATGCGATCACGAGATCGGCTAGTGTGGTGTGTATGCTCCTCTCCAATACCACTAGGATTGCTAAGTCTGTGTTGGATAGTCTTGTGAGAACGTATAGTGTCATGCCCACTGAGTGAGCGTACCTCCACAGGCGAAGGAGGGGGCGTAGGCAATGCTGGTGACTGAGGCCTTGAGGGCAAGAGGTCTGTATACCTGTTGCGTGCAGGTGTACTCTTGTGACGTCTAAGAGAGAGCTTTCCCTTGCCTTTGAGCATACACTGGAGCTCTACAAGGGGCGAGTGAAGTCTGGCAATCGACCAGAGGAACTGTGGTTCACAAGTGAAGGAAGGGGACCATTCACGAGCTGAGATTACAAGAGAACAGACTTAAGGTCTGTCCTAGGTGAACTGGGCGATATAAGTACATGCAGGCGTGACTCATAGGGAGTCTGAATGAGTCATGGTGCCCCTAGGACACCGCTACTAGTACACAGTCATCTGGAGTCATTGTATGGTATGAGTTAGTAGGTACCGGGGCAGTGCATGTGCAGAGGCGTGCAAATGTAGCACTAGTGGATGTGTGTCAGACCCGATGGCCCGTCAGGCTGTGTGGTAAGCGTACAGAGTGAGACAGGGAGGCACAGGCGGAGTCACGGGCTGTATGTTACGACTCCACGGGTTGTTCGTGGTGAAAGCGCAAGCCGAGCTTAATCGGACACCAGGCAAAGGCAAGCCTAGATGATCTTGGCGGCACACGCAAAGGCAAGCGTGTGGTCTTGATGCACGTGCAAGGGCGAGCATGTGGTTGACTGAGCTAAGCTGATCACATGAGGCGTCACATGATCGTGAGACTAGAGGTAAGACACGTGGGGTGACTGGTCACGTGAATGGCAGGGCAAGTATCAGACGAAGGGACTACCAATGTGGCTCCCTAAGTGGATACAAGATCTAGTAGAGTCTTTGCAGCAGACTCTAAGCGGCGTGGAGAGGGAAGCAGGAGTGACCCAAGAGGCTTGACTACTCAAGGGGATCTGGCAGACTGGGCAGGATGGCACAAGACTAGTGGATATTCGACTAAGTCTGAGATGGGGCGTCTCCATCTCAGCTGGCTACCTTATATACATGAGGGCACTTCTATGTATAGTAGGAATCTCTCAGGTGGCGCAGGCTGGCACTGTTCTAAGTATAGTAGCTCCACAGAGTGGAGCGCAAGGCTGTATCGTACTGCTCCACATAGGGTGGAGCATGAGTCTAGGCATAGTGGGGCAAGGCGGGGTAAGGTGGCAAAGGTGAGTCATATGCTAAGAATAGAAGTGGCAACAAGGGGAATCCCTAGGGGAATCCCCGGCATTATGTGAAGGCGGTCTAGAACGGTCTGGACTGTGGAGTCATACTCCATCAGCCACTCTCGAGTCACGGTGAGTCAGTATGAGTGATAAGGCATCTATGGAGATCTCCGCTGGAGATCTCCATCACAGCAAAGTCTGGTATCCTCTTGGCGGAATGCTCTACACCAAGGGTTTGCACTTGGATCTCGGGGCAACAGGCCAGCGGTCCAGGGCGGCACGGTGGTCCGGGCGGTACTGCGGACCAGGCTGGCTTTTGGCTACAGACGACGAGGGATGGCGTAACACTGTAGGGGCCCAGCAGTCCATAGGCGAAGCGCAGAGAGCAGTAGGCAGTAAAAATGAAAAGAAATAAAGCGTACAGTGAAGCAGGAGCGTAACATATAGAAACCCGTTATCGTTTGGTCGTCTGGATCGGTTGGCCAGCTTGGCTTCTTTTACCCAAACACGATCCTTGCTTCATGGATCAGCTGCTGGGCCTCGGCTTTGAATTCGATCAAAGCGGAGAGGATTTCAATATCATTATCGAAACTTGGTTCAGTGAGGAGGGCTCGTGCGAGTCTGAGGATAATTCAAGCGACGCTCAAGGTTCGCTGGTAGATGCTCCTTCTTCGTGCGATGGGGATTCATTCCAGCATGGCGGCAGGGACACAAGTATATCATTGGGATATTCTTGGTATTCAAGGTTGAGGATCGTCAGGAGGAGTTTCAGGATTCCTCGATGCAGGCTGGGGAGGACGTGGGAAGGAATCTGGGTGGATCTGTGTGGGAGTGGTGAAGCTTCTGTACTCTATTTCCTCGTCCTCAAGTAGCTGTAGTATGTCATTGAGTAATTTATCCTTGTCTTCTTCGATACCATGTATGAGGTTGTTCAGGCAAAACTCGAAGAATCGAGATTGACCATTGTCTCTTGCTGTTCAGATAAGTCCTACAACACTGTTGATAAGCAATTGCTTTCTATAGATTTCTCGGTTGGTCCTTTCTTTCAATCTGAGCACTTCTGCTGCGATGAGGATTGAGTATCTTAGTCTCACGTCGTCCAGTTTGAGAGACTTCAACTTGTGTTAAGGTTCAGTAGGACCTTGAGGAGTCTTGGTGAGACTTCGTGTTCAAGCTTCAAGCAATGCTGACTAAGCTCACACTTGCGTCTATGACAAGTTGACTTGGTTACGCTCGAAGGACTTGAGAAGTGGGACTTAGATAAGATCACAAGGATCCTAAGGCACACGAGAGGAGTTACAAAACAAGGGATGGGGCAGATGCAAGCTGATACTGATTGGGATGAGTTCAAGTCGAAGTCTGGGGCTTTGTCTACCCAGACCGACTGCTATTTAAGTAGGTAGTTTGTAATCATTCTCATGTCATAAGGCCCACCTTGTCAGCAAGACAAGGTGGGTCGCTGGTTGTACAGTAATCGTATAGTAAGCTGTGCAGTCCTAAGTCCTTGGGGAAAGTGCAGGATGTGGGTGTTGTGACTGATGTCATGTCATGTCATGCTCCTGCCCGTTCTGGCGATGCCTCCAGGCCGGAAGGAGTGCACCAGTGACGCAACTGATGGGGGATGGAACATAGGTAAAATTGACACAAAAACTTAGCTCCCCTGTATGCGTGGGCCACCTGTGGCACAAACACGAAAACTCACTTCCCAGTACTAGGGGAACTGCAGGAGCCAGAAGACCTAGGAGATGACACTACTGCCTTTACATCAGCCATAGGAGGAGCACTAGAAGGCGCAGCATGCCAAGAAGTTAGGGACCCGAGCCCAATCGAAGAAGAACAAGACCCAGTACAAATTATGAGCACCCACACCATTGCCCCACCACATTTCACCCTCGCAGTTGGCCAGACATACACAGACATCACCAGGGTTAACCCATTCGCCCCAGCAGAGCCTCGTGCTGATCTGCCTCATGGAGGAGGTGGAGGACCACTGGCAGGAGGCGGAGGACCACCAGGAGGAGGCAGAGGACCACCAGGAGGAGGCGGAGGACCACCAGGAGGAGGTGGAGGACCACCAGGAGGAGGCAGAGGCTACCCTGGAGGAGGACCACTCGGAGTAGGGCCACCAGGGGGAGAACCACCCAGATTCCCAGGATTTGACCTTGACGCCCCAGTCCCACCAGGTGCAGATGCAAAACTAGTTGGCCAACCCCCAG
The DNA here is from genome assembly GCA_003313725.1 of Russula sp. MG48. Lineage (NCBI taxonomy): Eukaryota > Fungi > Basidiomycota > Agaricomycetes > Russulales > Russulaceae > Russula > Russula sp. MG48. Next base: position 18,153 of record QLOS01002743.1, on the reverse strand, counting down.
AGCCCTTCAGAGGAGGCGAAGAAGGACGAAAGAATGCCTGACAATGGATGCTGGAGCTCAAAAACTACCACTTCCTGAACAGAAGGTCCGCAGCAATCGCACAGGAAGACAATCACGTCTCACACACCCTCACTCTCATCAAGGGACCACATGTGGATGGATGGGCACGCCAACGCATGAAATGGTTACAACAGGTCTCCAGGGGCGTCATACAAGACGATCACCCATGGGACTCCTTTAAAACCAGGTTCCTCCTTGACTATGCCGATATCTCCACCCCTCAGAGGGCGCAACAAGAGCTTATGGCAATCAAGATGCAACCAGGAGAAGGCATTGACAGTTACATTGTGAGGTTCGAGGAACTTGCAGAAAGGGGGAACCTCAAACCTAACAACATTGCGGTTGTCTGGTACTTCTGGAAGGGCCTTAACCAGGGGCTCCTCAGGGCCTGCCTCAAGGAGAGGCCTGTCCCTATGACCTGGGAAGAGTGGAAGCACGCAGCATGCACCAACCACGTCCACTGGCAGATTGAACAAGGCATCCTTGCTCAACAGAAGCAGCAAAACCCCTTTGCAGGAGCCCAACTGTCACGCCCACTGAGTGAGCGTACCTCCACAGGCGATGGAGGGGGCATAGGTGATGCGGGTGACTGGGGCCTCATGGGTAGGAGGTCTGTATACCTCTCGCGTGCAGGCATACTCTTGTGACATCTGATAGAGAGCTTTCCCTTGCCTTTGAGCATATACTAAAGCTCTGCAAGGGGATGCGCGAAGTCTGGCAATTGACCAGAGGAGTTGTGGTTCACAAGAGGAGCGAGGGAACCGTACACAAGCTGAGATTACAAGAGAACAGACTTAGGGTCTGTTCTAAGCGTACCAGGCGGTATAAGTACATCAAGATATGACTCATAGTAAGTCAGAACGAGTCATGGTGCCCCTAGGATGCCTCTACTAGTACAGAGTCATCTGGAGTCATCGTATGGTATGAGTCAGTAGGTGCCGAGGCAGCGCATGCGCAGAGGCGTGCAAATGTAGCACTAGTGGATGCGCCTCAGGACCGACGGCCCGTCAGGCCGAGTGGTAGGCGTACAGAGTGAAATAGGAAGGCATAGGTGGAGTCACGGGCCGTAGGGACCCAGCAGTCCATAGGCGAAACATAGGGGGCAGTAGGCAGTAAGAATGAAAGAAAAATGAAGCGTATGGTGTGTAGCAGAGCGTAACACCAACAGACCCCTCACCCCTTCTTCCCCTTCCCTGCACGAGGCCTTCACCCCCAGCAGCAGATGCAGCGCCACCAGCAGCCACTATGCCCAAGTCAAATGGGCCCAGTCCCTATGGAGGTAGACCGCCTCAGAGCCATGCTCAGTGACTCAGAGAAGGCCTGCCTCCAGAAAGAAGGATGTTGCTTTCAATGCAAGAAGCAAGGCCACCTTGCATGCCAATGCCCACAAAGGAAAGGCAAAGGGAGCCTCCCTCACACCACCAAAGCACAGATAACTCAAGAATACAAAGAAGAGGACCCAGGGGATGCTACCACGCCAGTAACTTCTGCCCCACCAGGAATAATGGCCCCAGAAGAAATCCTCAAAGCGATGGCTGCCCTCAGTGATGAGCAGTATGATAAGATGGGCCAGATGTGGGAAGGTCAGGGTTTTCAAGGCACCTGAATATGTCAGCCAGTATTCAGGCAATGTTCTGTCGTGATGTGTATCTACCCAGAATCAAATCGTTGCGTATCCCAGCTCAGTTACACACCTCGACTGCCAAGGCCAAGCTCCCTGTCTTCATTGACAGTGGGGCAACAGAAAACTTTGTCAGCCCAACGTTCATTAGAAGGAACGGAATCACCACACTACCTCTCAAACGCCCCAGGAAGCTGCAAAACGCAGATGGAAGCAAGAACAGCATTGGGGAACTCACCAGGTTTACTGAACTAGAAATAATCACTGGCAAAAAGAGCCACATCCACCGCTTCTACATTGCAGAACTAGGGGGAGACGACCTCATACTAGGCTACCCATGGCTTGCTGCAGTCAACCCCCACATTGATTGGACAGAGGGAACCATTGACCAAAGTATCATCCTCCGCATGCCAGAAGCATCACTGCTCCAGCCCACGCCACCAGTGCGAGTTGCAGGACTGCAGGTGGACATCCCATCATGCCAGCCCCTCTTGGAACCCGGGGACGAGCTCATCATGCGCCTCTGCAAGGCTACTGTCTCCCAATGTATTGCTGAGGAGGCGCAATCAAGGGAAAAGAGGGCATGGGACCAAGTAGTACCAGCCCATTACCACCGCTTCAGCAAGGTCTTTAGTGAGCAAGCAGCACAGCGCTTCCCAGAATCACGACCCTGGGACCATGCCATTGACCTCAAACCTGATGCCCCGGACACCATGGACTGCAAGATCTACCCACTCAACCTCAGGGAACAGGCCACACAATGAGAATTTGTCAAAGAGAATGAGGGCCTGGGCTTGATCCATCCCTCAGACTCCAGATATGGCTTCCCAGTCTTCTACGTCAAGAAAAAGAATGGGGACCTATGCCTGGTCATTGATTATCGGAAACTGAATGCCGTCACCATCCGCAATCGCTACCCACTGCCACTGATCCTGGAACTAATTGATCGTGTAAGGGGGCATGCACTATTCATGAAGATGGACATCAGATGGGGCTATAACAACATTTGCATACACAAAGGGGATCAGTGGAAGGCAGCCTTCAAGACAAATTTGGGACTGTTTGAACCGATGGTCATGTTCTTTGGCCTCACCAACTCCCCGGTGACTTTTCAGACCATGATAAATCAAATTTTCAAGGAACTCATCGATAGCAGCTATGTTACAGTGTACATGGATGATATCCTAGTGCACACACCTCTGGACTACCCCCTGCACCGACGCATCACTACCCAGGTGCTAGAGATCCTCCTCACGCACAACCTCTACCTATGACTGGAGAAATGCCTGTTTGAGGTCACAGTTGTGGAATACCTAGGTGTCATACTGGAGAAGGATCACCTCAGAATGGATCCCATCAAATTCAAAGCAATCCTGACATGGCCCACTCCAAAAAATGTCCGCAATGTCCACACATTCATAGGGTTCTGCCTCTTCTACCAGTGGTGGATCCCCAAGTTCAGTGAAGTTGCACAACCCATGAATGAACTCACGCATAAGGACGTCCCATGGGAGTGGACAGCAGTGCGACAAGCTGCCTTTGATGAATTGAAAGACCGGGTAGCCTCAGCACCTGTCCTCAGACAACCAGACTTCACCAGACCATTCTACGTCGACACAGACGCATCACAACACGCCCTAGGGGCAGTCCTACAACAAAAGGATGAACAAGGACACTTACATCCAGTTGCATTCCACTCCAAGACCTTTGATGCCACCCAACATAACTGGGATGTCACAGATCGAGAGGCCTTTGCAGTCCTGAACACGCTATACACATGGAGGGCCTACCTGGCAGGAAGCATGCACAAGGTCATCATATGGATGGACCACCGCAATTTGCAGTACTTCCTACAACCCTAGAACCTCAACCGCCACCAGGCCAGGTGGTCACCAGAACTCCAGGAGTACAACTATCAACTTGTGCATGTCCCAGGCAAGCAACACATCCCTGCGAACTTTCTATCACACCCCCCAGGGGATAAAGGAGAACATGACAATGAAAACATTACCCTATTCCCACCAGCGCACGTTGCAACCCTCCAATCCACTGACTTCCCCCAAGAGTTGGCTGAGCGAAGGGAAATCCTCCAAAGATACCATGACCACCCCCTTGCAGGGCACCCAGGCATCAAAAACACCCTTGCACTTCTGCGAAGACACTATGCAGGAGGAAGGGAACTCAAACAATTCACAAAAGAATATGTGCAAGGGTGCGCCAAGTGCCAAGAAACCAAAGCATGCACCACACAAGCAAAGGCAGCCCTCTTTCCAATCGATGTCCCTGCAGAAGAGGGGCCATTACAAAGCATTTCCATGGACCTGATCATGGACCTCCCCCCCTCCGCAGGACACAATGCAATCCTCACCATCGTCGACCAAGGCTGCTCTAAAGCAGCACGATTCCTTCCATGCTCAACCACCATCACAGGAGAGGGAGTGGCCACATTATACTTCCACCACATCCTCCCATGGTTTGGACTCCCCAGACGAATCATCTCAGATCACAACCCCAGATTCACATCGCACTTTGCACGTGCACTGGCCCAGAGCATACATGCCAAACAGAACATTAGCACCACCTTTCACCCCAGGACAGATGGACAAAGCAAGCGCGCCAATCAACAAGTAGAACAGTACCTACGCCTCTGGGTTCCAGACCAACAAGACCAGTGGGTGTACTACCTCCCCATGGCAGAGTTTGTATACAACTCTTGGCCACATGATTGCACAAAACTCACCGCACACAAACTCCTCTTCGGCTATCAACCTCAATGCACGATTGATAATGACCCTATACACCCACCAGCAGTGCAGGACCGCCTTACACACATTCTAGATGCCAGGAAACGTGCGCAGAGACTCCTGAATGTGCCACCTAAGACAACAATACCCTGGTTCCAAAAGGGACAAAGGGTCTGGTTAGAAGGATGCCACATCAAAACCTATTATCCCTCTAGTAAACTGGCGCCCAAATGCTTTGGACCATTCAAAATCCCATCTGTCATCTCTCCTGTGGCTTACCAACTGGAGTTGCCACCATCATGGATGATTCATAATGTGTTTCATGTGGATCTCCTGACACCTTACCAAGAAACAGATGCCCATGGGCCCAACTACACTCGCCCCCCACCTGATATCATTGAAGGCACACCAGAATGGGAAGTAGAATGCATTATGGGGGAGCACCACTGGGGCAAAAAGCACGAACACCAGTTCCTAATCAAATGGAAGAACTACCCACACACTGACAACACATGGGAACCAGCCACAGGAGTGCACGCCCCAGACCTGATCAGGGAGTTCCATCAAAGAACCAAGACACATTGGGGCAATGCGAGACCTAGGAAGGGGGTAATACATGGAAGGGAGGGACACACATGTCATTTCCACCCTCACAAGCTCAGCACGACCAGCTAGGACCCTCACTAGCCGGAGAGCACTACCAGCCAGGACAACGGCCACCAGAAGTCCAGAATTGGTGCCAGACTCATTGCACACCTCTACCAGCCACACACGCCGAGCAGCATTGTCAGTGTCGCTTTCTCCTACACCAGAATCAGAATCAGAGACATCGCTCACTGTCATTGCCACGTCCAGCCCCAGAAGGAGCCTACCAACATTCTTGCCTCCCACGCAGCTCCCAGACTATCCTAACAGTAAGCTGCTTAGAAACCTGGCCAGAAAGCTGATGCAGGAAGGTTTCTGGCCCAAAATGGCACGCAACAAGACAGCCTATAAAACCGCAAAGAAACACCCCCAATCTTTCTCCATCTACCCCCGTCCATTCCTTGCAGCCATGGCTTCAGTCTACCCTGACATCTTTTGCTCTTCCTCATCTCCACAGAATTTTAATTGTGCCACTACGCTTGCTGCTGCCCGTCACCCTCATCGCCCTCGCCCTGCTCACATATCTTCCTTGTCTGTGGCATCCTCTGCGCTGGGATCCCCCATTTATCAGGGGGACTACAGTGATTTCCTTGCCACCATAGACCAACCCATCCCCACTTTGGAACCCCCACCAGGTTCCCCCATGACTGATATTGAACTCCCCCCTGTCGACGCACTGGGAGTCCTCGCTGCCAACCCAGACACCACCTCCTATGCCGAGAACTCTCCATATGCACCCCTTGGCCACTCCACCACCACTCACATCCCTGGCCTCCTGCTCATGGATGCCATGGGAACCCAGTCTCCGAAAGCGAAGAAGAGGGGCCATCCTTCATGATTGACCTACATGGAGTAACCACAGGAGAGGAAGTCATCCGCCACCTCAATGCTATGGTTGCAGAGATCATTGACACCCTGGAGGATGAAGACATGCGAGGCACTGTCATTGATGCCATGTCCTCACTCCGCAGCCTTGTGGAAGGAGACTCCACCCCAGGTACACCCTCCTGGAACCCTGCCAATGTCCCAGATGAGTGGAGCCCCCTCACATCAATCAATGTCAAGGGCATTGCAGAGGGAGCAGAGGAACAGGATCACCCTGGGCACCCCTACCGCCTCAACCACCCCCGCAGCACCTACTACTTCCCCCAGAGGATCCAGGATGGATCTGGCACCTTGGCCACCCCCAAGTACATCACCTTCATGTTCGGGGCCAAGGACCCAGTTGTGCTGGCCACCATGGGGCGCAGTAGGGTCATATTCACCTTCCCCCTTCATGCATGCCCCGTACCTCAACACACATCACACCTGCTCCCCCACCTCACACAAAGGCAGGTCTCGATCTTCTCAGACGAAGGGGGGGACACTGGCTCCTTCTGGCATCACATCGACAATGCCCTCAAGGCTGTGGGGGATCCATACCTCATTGGGGAAGTTGAATGCCTACACACAGCCAAGATGGGGATGGACTCCCATGCGATTGACATCGAGACAGAGAAACGGCGCCTGGCTGAGGTGCAACGCCTCCTCAAGTGGCATCAGAGGAGGCTCAACTACTACAAGGACCAGCACCACCAGAGTGTGACATGCCTCTCTTGGGCAGATGCTTACAACGTCATCTTCCCTTACCTCACCTCCATCCATGCCCTGCTCAACACCCCTGAGGATCAAGTCCTCTCCTACTGCCCCTCCCCTGTGCTGCGTGAAGCCCTCGCCAAGGCAGGACACAGCAACACGCAACGCCCCAAGCCGTGGACCCTCTCCCAACGCATCTTTGGATGCCCCCCTCCTGGTGCACAATCCCTCCTTGAACACATTACCCAAGAGGGCTCCTGCCTTGAACGCAAGGTTGGAGGGGAGCCCATGGCCACAGCAGAGTATGACATGGATGCCATGGATGCTTACAACTGGACTGACCAAGGTAGCAACTGAGGACAGTCGTGGACTATAGGAGAGGGGTGATGTTACGCTCCCACTTCACTGTACACCTCATTTCTTTTCATTCTTACTGCCTACTGCTCTTTACGCTTTGCCCATGGACTGCCGGCCCCCTGCGGCCCATGACACCACCTATGCCTTCCTGTTTCATACTGTATGCTTACCACCCGGCCTGACGGGCCGTCGGGACCGATGCGCACCCACTAGTGCTACATCTGCATGCCTCTATGCATGCGCTGCCTCGGCACCTACTGACTCATACTATACGATGACTCCTGATGACTGTGTACTAGTAGTGGTGTCCTAGGGACACCATGACTCATCCTGACTCCCTATGAGTCATGCCTCTGTGTACTTATATCGTGCAGTATGCCTAGGACAGACCCTAAGTCTGTTCTCTTGTAATCTCAGCTCATGAACAGTCCCCTTCCCTCACCTGTGAACCACAGTTCCTCTGGTCAATTGCCAGACTTCGCTCACCCCTTGCGGAGCCTTAGTATATGCTCAAGGGCAAGGGGAAGCTCTCTCTTAGATGTCACAAGAGTACACCCACACGTGACAGGTATACAGACCTCTTACCTTCAAGGCCTCAGTCACCAGTGTCGCCTACGCCCCCTCCTTTGCCTGTGGAGGTACACTCACTCGGTGGGTGTGACACATGCAATTGACATAGAGACAGAGAAGCAGCGCCTGGCCAAGGTGCAACATCTCCTCAAGTGGCACCAGAGGAGGCTCAATTACTACAAGGACCAGCACCACCAAAGTGTGGTGCACCTCTCCAACACGGACACTTACAACGTCATCTTCCCCTACCTCACCTCCATCCATGCCCCACTCAACACTCCTGAGGATCAAGTCCTCTCCTACTGCCCCTCCCCTGCACTGCATGAAGCCCTGGCCAAGGCAGGACACGGCAACACACAATGCCCCAAGCCATGGACCCTCTCCCAGCATATCTTTGGGCGCCCCCCTCCTAACGCACGATCCCTCCTTGAATGCATCACCCAGGAGGGCTCCCACCTCGAACATGAGGCTGAAGGAGAGCCTGTGGCCACAGCGGAGTACAACGCAGATGCCATGGATGCTTATGACTGGACTGACCAAGGTAGCAACTGAGGACAGTTGCGGACTATAGGAGAGGGGTGATGTTACGCTCCCACTTCACTGTACACTTCATTTCTTTTCATTCTTACTGCCTACTGCTCTCTACACTTCGCCTATGGGCTGCTGGGCCCCTACGGCCCACAACTCTGCCTATGCCTTCCTATTTCACTCTATACGCTTACCACACAGCCTGACAGGTAGTGTTTTAAAGTCCAGTCCAGTCTGGTTTTTTTGACTAATTTTTATGTAACCGGGACTGTAACCGGTCCACAGTCTCTTAAAATTTGGAGAAACTGGACTGAACTGGGTCAGACCAGTCCTCACCAGTCCGGTTCCAGTCCACAGACTGGCCTAAACTGGTCCTCGTGAGGACCAGTCCAGGATCGGTCCAGACCAGTCTTCCACACTGCACCACCCACAGTACGCGTGTGTGGTGTACTGCACAAAACTGAGGTACCTTTTGGTACCCACAGTTTCTTTTCATTAAAGTACAACTACACTATAAATTTACATGTAAACCTAACAATAAAGTAAAGGTGCCGCTGCCACTGCCACTGCTGATGTCACCATTGTCGCTGCACCTGCTGACACTGCCGGCCATTGCCTCTGCTGGCATTGTCGCTGCACCACTGCCGCACCCACTGCCGCTGCTGCCGACACCATCGTGCCGCTGCCGCGTCCCCTGCCTGCCGTTGTTGCTGCGCCCACTGCTGCTGACGCCGCCATGGCTGTGGCTGCTGCCGTTACGCTGTCATGCCGCTGCCGCTGCTGTGGTCGTGGCCCCTGCCTGCCATTGTCGCTGCACTGTTGCTGCGCCCGCTGCTCTGACACCGCTGTGGCCATCGCTGCTGCCGTTGTCACTGCGGCAACTGCGGCTGCTGGTGCTGACACCGTCGTTCCGCTGCCGCTGCCGTGGCCATGGCTGCTGGTGTCACTGCTGCTGCCACCTCTGGTGATGCTGCCATTGGTGCCACTGCTGCTGCCATGGTGTGCTTGCCCTCTCTTCTATCTGAGGTATCGCACTACCAGTACCTTTAAAGACATAGTTAGCATTTTGATGGTGGATTTGGGGCTTACCTTTTTAGTTGGGTCAAAACACCCTATACCTGCAAAATCAAAAAGATAGTCAGTGTTGTAGCTGTAACTTACTTTGGGTGAACCTGTGGTGTGGTGGTGGAAGCAGGGAAGTAAAATGTACGCATGCTGCGTGGCTCGCACAAGTTGCATTGCCATATTTGGTTGTGTCACAATGTGACACAATGGAGAACTTTGTGAAAAAACAATGATAAAAGCTGAAAGATGAGAGAGAAAATAACAACTGTTGAACAGGACTGGAGGTCCAGTCCTGGACCGGTCCTGACCGGTCCTATTGCAGTTCTTAAGAGTTGAGCGATGTGAAAGGACTGCAGACTGGTGACCAGTCAATTGTCCCAGAACCGGACTGATAGTCTGGTCCTTTTGAGTTCAGTCCAGTTCAATTTCCAGTCTTTTTCTGGTCCGGTGAACTGGACTTTAAAACACTACTGATGGGCCATTGGGACTGACGTGCATCCACTAGTGCTACATTTGCACGCCTCTGTGCATGCGCTGCCTTGGCACTCACTGACTCATGCTGTATGATGACTCCAGATGACTGTGTACCAGTAGCGGTGCCCTAGGGGCACCATGACTTGTTCTGACTCCCTATGAGTCATGTCTCCATGTACTTATATTGCGCAGTTTGCCTAGGACAGACCCTAAGTCTGTTCTCTTGTAATCTCAGCCTGTGAACGGTCTCCTTCCTTCACTTGTGAACCCCAGCTCCTCTGGTCAATTGCCAGACTTCATGCACCCCTTTGCAGAGCATTAGCATATGCTCAAAGGCAAGGGAAAGCTTACCATCAGATGTCACAAGAGTATGCCTGCACGTGAGAGGTATACAGACCTCTTACCTTCGAGGCCTCAGTCACTAGCATCACCTACACCCCCTCCTTCGCCTGTGGAGGTATGCTCACTCAGTGGGCGTGACAGCAACATTCAATGGGGTTCCGCACACTCTATGCTTGATCATGCATATTACCTTCACCAAGTGAGTCCACCGTGACCTCAGCAACTTGAACACCACTTTGACAACCCTACAGCCCATCACCCTGTTCATCTCATCTGCTGATGCAATGTTAAGGCTCACTGGGGCCCATGGGCCTAGGTGAGGCTTTCGAATATCCTTGTCCCACTTAGCCTTGGTGACGACCCAAGGTCTTGAGTGTGATAAGATAACAAGTGATCCACACTATCGTGAGATAGGTGAGGATCAAGGTGATAAGGAGGAAGATCTTGAAGTAAGAGAGATTGATCTTGAAGGAGATAAAATCGCAGTCTTTCAAGACACAAGTACAACCAGACTCGAGCTTGTGAAGTCTCAGATCGGACTCAGATGAGAGTGCAGAGCCAAACAAGTAATATTGGGACTTATCAGCAAGATAAGTCGCAAATGGGGCAGTGATACAGTGATTGGGTGAAACCAAGCTCGAAACTGAGGAATAAGTCCCCAGCTTCCTATCCTATTTATACTGAGTCGGAGTCATGTATGTAAGGAGATAAGCTATTCAAGGGAATACTCGGTACTGCACAGATCAGGGAAGTGGGTCAGGGCTATGCAAGCCTGGCAATCAATTATCATACATAAGGGGCAGTCTGGGTATGGTGAGTGCCGGTGTGAGTCACAGAGTGACATCACATCACGCCACTGCCTGTTCTGTCCAGGACTCCAGGCTGGAAGTGGCGTGACCATGGCGCACTCTGTAATGGAAGATGAGCCCCCTAATGTAAAATGAGACCTGCCATTTCATGTCCCTCATCCACGCAGCTGCTCCTGACACACAAGGTTTGGTTGCATCACAACCATTAGATGTGATGGATGCGTGGTCAAGCACATCCCCTGGTCCGCATTCAAATTTTTGGAAGCTGACTGGACCCAAGTGAGGGATGCAATGGCCATTCTAGCAGTACGTGAGGCTACACCATCCACCCCTGCTGTTATTAAGCCCACCTGCCAGGACTCAAACTCCATCCAACAATATTTTTCACCTGAGCAGCAACCAACATTGTGGCATGCCCTGCCTGCGATCGAGGAACTACAGATGGCTTGGGAAGCCAAGAGCAACAACTGCACCTACATGCTGTACAGATCAGCAATTTCCGATGGCTTGAAGAAGCTTCAAAAGTACTATTCATGATTTGATGAAAAGCCAAACTTCGTTCTCATGCTTGGTAAGCCCATGCTCATTTGTTCGTCATTCTATCCTAATTTGTCCATATTTTGGAGTCCTTCATCCATACTACAAGCTAACCTATATTGAGCTGGCATGGGGAGGCGAGAAAGAGCAGGAGGAGGAGAGGGCAGCAGGAAATCAGTATGCAAAAAATTGGCAAGATGAGGCATGGCAAATTGTCGAAGAAACGGTACGTGCCATGTTTCCAATATCATGTCCTTGAGTTCTACTAAATTCTGGGCCTCTTATAGATGGAAAAGTACTGGAAGACACGACTGTGAGCACCTCCTGTGGTGGCAACACCATCTACTGCATCTCAGCCTGATGGTACCCGGATGGGCTCATTCTTGTCAGAGTACAACCTCCACCACCAATGATTGCTAACTTGTGAAGAAGATGGAGGATGGGCTGCAGAGCTACAACGCTACCTGAAAGACATCCCTGCAGATGTTAACAAGGAGACTGATATCATTGAGTGGTGGCAGGTTTGTATATTATTCTAATCACTCAATGGCACACGCTGATTGACCCTAGAACCATTCCCAACTCTACCCAACGTTGGCATGGATTGCACTTGACATGCTGCCCTGTCAAGCCTCATCTGTACCTTGTGAACGCCTGTTCTCTGCGAGCAAGCAAACTGCTGATAAATGCTGTTCACATTTGGGTGCTGAGAGGTTTGAGAAACTTCAAATCATGAAGTTCACATGGCGAAACAATATCCCAGATCTGGCTGCTTGGAATTCAGCAGAGATGGAAGAGGTTAACAATCAATATGATGATCTTTTACTTGCAGATGAGATGAATGATAAGTATGACAAGGGTGAGGATGAAATGGTAGTAGATTTCCCATAGCATTACAACTCGAGCTCCATAGAGATAAATCACCGTGACAGCACTCCCCACTTGCCAATTCTCAGAGGGAGCACACTAAATGAACAAACCAATTGAAGCCAGTAGTTGTCTCTAGCATTCAGCATGGATTTGTTAAGTTTGAGTCAGACAGACTTAAAGACTTAGTGATGTGGGTAGGGCTGCATACTGTTTCACAAGCTAACTTCACACGGTAAACTTCACGCAGTAGCTGGGACTGCACACAATCGCCTCAATCCTTCGCCTTCTCTCCATCCGCCAGTTCAAACCTGTGAGTGCCCTCCTCATCAATATACTCTCAAAATTCACAGCCACAGAATTACTGTCTTACAACAACCTGTTTGGGTTTGCAGATAGACATCGTCTTCACACAGTCACACTCATCTGCATCGGCTTCTTCTTTCACGACAACCAGCTCATCTCCTTGTTTAGGTTTGCAGATAGACATCATCCTCACACAGTCACACTTGTCCGCACTGGCTTCTTCTTCAGCGACAACCAGCTCATTTCCATAAACCTTATGAAGTGGATGAGTTTGTTGAGAAGGGCAGTCAGTAGCTGGGACCGCAATCGCCTCAAAGTATACCGCGGCCTTCGCCCTCTCTCCATCCGCTGTTCAGACCTGTGAGCGCCCTCCTTGTCGATACACTCTCAACATTCACAGCCACAGAATTACTGTCTTACAATGACTTTGTGTTGTTCTCAGTCTTTTCAGGTGCATACGCAGTGGACATGGGTTTATTAATGTATCAGCCCAGGCCTACAGTGCTGTGTGTGCTGCCGGTATCATCATCACCATCACGCAAGCACCATCATCACCATTGTGCCAGGACTGTCATCCTTGTCATGCCAGGACCATCTTCCCCATTGTGCTAGCACCCCCACCGCGACCATGCCAGCACCACCATCGCACAGCGCCAGGACTGTCATCACCTCGTACCCACACCGTCACTTCCCCACAGCAGCACCGTCACCTCCCTGCAGTGGCAGCACTGTCACCTCCCCACATTCCCTTACACCCACACCGTCACCTCCCTGCGGCAGCATCGTCATCGCCTCCCACCGGCACCAGCACCTCCCCACACCAGGACCATCACTTCCCGTGCCCCGCCAGGACCACCATCACCCTGTGATAGGACCGTCATCGCCACTGCCCCGCAGCAGCACTGTCACCTCCCCGTGGCAGCATTATCACCTCCCCATGCAAGCACCGCTATCGCCAGTGCCATCACTGCCATGGCACCAGCACATCACCACCCCATGCCACACCATCCCAGCCATGGCACAAGCACCATCATGCCAGCACCATCACTGCCATTGCCGCCTCACCAGCACCATCCCAGCCACAGCGCAAGCACCGTCACATCAGCATCATTGCTGTCACCACCCTACCACCATCCCAGCCACAGCGCAAGCACCGTTATGCCAGGACCACCTCACCAGGACCGTCGCTGCCACGGCACGAGCACTGTCTTGCCAGCACCATTGCCGCTGCCGCCCCCAGCACCATCCCAGCTGCAGCACAAGCACCATCACTGTTAGGCTCAAGCATGGCCTACTGCATGACATGTGCGTCTGGTGGTGTCTTGGCTTGGTCTAGCCCAAGCCTAGGCTTCTGAGAGACTCTGGAGGGCCTGGAACACACAGGCAAAGTGTGGTTCACAAGTGCACAAGTGCAAGCAATGCACGAGTGTGAGAGGACAGTTCTTCTGGTCTAAACAGTTACTTGGTTGAGTTAACCAGTACCTGCTGAGCCCAGAGGGACAGTGAAGGCTAGAGGTCGCACTAGGGAAGTCCCAGGAGGAACTCTAGCTTTAGAACGGGGAGAACTAGCTTGATTGCTCAAGAAGTCGAGTCTGAGGTACATAGAAACAAGACGACACACTATAAGTACTTAGCAGGGTCAAGGGTAGGTAGGAGTGCGTCATGGTACAGTAAGTAATGAGGTCACTGGTATGGGTACAGGTAGGGTAGAGGGGAACGCGTCATGGTACAGGGTACAGGGCACCACAGCAAGTGGTCAGTAAGCATAGAGCTGCCCAGAGGTGGCAGGGCAGAGGGTGAGGGTACAGGGTATTGAAAAAGGTAAAGGTAAGCAGTCCAGATCATAACAATCACGTCAGCACCGCCTCGCCAGCACCGTCATGCCAGCACCATCGCTGCCCCCACCACTGCTGCCCTGCTGCTGTTACTGCCACCACCTTACCAGCACCTTCCCAGCCATGGCGCAAGCACTGTCATGCCAGTACCATCGCTGCCACCAGCACTGTCCCAGCCATGGCACAAGCACTGTCACATCAGCACCGCCTTGCCAGCACCATCCCAGCCCCAGCGCAAGCACCACCTCACCAGCACCATCACGCCAGCACCATTGCTGCCCCCACCACCACCGCCCTGGAGCCATCACTGTGTTATGATCTCTGGTACACTTACTACGGTCCGGACTATCTATTTTTACCTTACCATGACTCCTGCTTGTGACTGATTGATCCGGCTTGGCAGTGCAGCCTGTGACCAGGCTGCGCTCATACAATACTGCCTCACGTGACTCGTGACTGATACTGATATGGCACAGCCCTCTGCTGTGTGCTCTACTTACGCCATTGGTTGACCCCTGCTATGACTTGCAGATGTGACCTGATGTCACATCTAGACTGTACTGCATTGCTGTTGTGACTTAGATGACAGTAGCACGTGACCTCTCCTGTAAAGCCTATATAAGGGCTCTAGTTTACGCCAGTCAAGCCCTAAGCTTGACTTAGTTTCGCAATCAACTGAAGTCTTGAACTCCTCACTTTGCTTCCTCTCTCAGATGTGGTCTAGCCCTCTGAGAGCAGTAAGAATTTGCTTCGTCTCACATGCCTCACTGAGTCGCTGCAAGACTCAGCTCTGGATCGCGTCCCTAGATATCATCCCTATCTAGATGCCTATCTACTCTGTGTTTACTCCAAGTCACTCGACATCCCCACAGTCACGTGGGAAGGTGCTCGCTACCTTCACACTCAAGGCACTTGTGCTCAGTCACTCGCACACAAGCACGTGCTCCTGCATCATACTCATGTGATGCGTCTCGTACACAGTCTCAAGTCGCACAAGTCATGCTACCAGCCTGTTGAGCTGTAACATAAGTCAAGCTTCCTTCACCATTGTGGATGGTGTGCCACCACATCAGAACTCACCTGAAAGAAGACTTCCCTAGACCACCCACGATCCGCACATTCTGGATACTAGCTTCCGCCGATGCAGTAGAATTCGTCCCAGGAGCAGCAAAACACGAAACTCGTCAAGAAAGACATGCAGGCTTACACACATACTTTTGCAGAAGCCAGTACTGCCCATATCACGGCACACAGTAAAAAGACTATACCTGGTATAGCAAGGAAGCCTGCACACTTTGCAGCAACACTGGACTCATACGACAAATACCTCCATCGCCTAGGGCATCTCTACAAACAAAAATTCATTCTCAAAAGCTGGGGTCAACAAATCGACCAAGCAGCAGACCAACACGAACTCATCTGCCCTGTTACATGCATAACTGAACCCACAGAACTCCACCATTCTCTCCAAATCGAAGTAATAGTCTTTGACCAAGTATACAAGGAGTGGCAAGACGAGTTTGTAGCCCTTGAAGCAGCACTCGCCCTCCTACTCATCACCCAGCGCACTGGAGAGACGACACAGGACCCATAGGTACCGAACACCGAGAGAGATCAACCCTGACCAACTAGCAGCCACCATCAAGTGGATGGAAAGACAGCTCGCCCATGCACAAAGCAACATTGCCAATCACGCATGAATCTGTCAGTGGATGTGCGTAGGGGAATACAGTCACCACCACTGACTATTGGACAACATCCTTCGAGAAATTGAAGCCTTTGCAAGAGAGATTGAACACATCATCAACGCCTACTTTGAGGCAGCCAGCTTCCCCTCATAAAAGGAAGGAGTAACCCTGGAGATAATCAGAGCTGACATCTGAGAGGATGCACTCACCAGAGTCCCCATCAGACTTAACAACAACCTCCCAGATTATATCAAGGGCGAAGCTTATTGGTGACGCAACCAAGAAAACACTCACTGGTGCTATCACATCTGTCTCTTCACTGTGGTAGGAATCGTCAAGCAACCTATCGAGTACATCAACGATGACTGGTACATCCTCAACTTCAACCAAGGAGGTTACATCACCAGCCTCATGGGACTTCTCAATAGAGAAAATGTTGATGAGACAGGACTAGGCCACAGCTCCCTTAGGCCTGAGTCACCAGAAGCCATCAAGGTAGATCCTCCAAGCGCCAACGCATCTTCCTTCCAGAGCGCAGACGAAGGAGAGGAACCCACACCAGGGCCAAACCAACAAGTAATCACACCACTAGAAGAGTTTCTTAGTACAGGACTCCAGAACGTAGTGACGCTACAAGGAAGCAATCTGCTTCAACCAGAAACAGGCACAACCCTGCATCTACTCCAGATCGCACATGCAGCAACGCAGCCAACAGTGCTGCCACCGATACTCCAACCACCACAACCCCTAGCCATGGCCGCACTGGCGCAAGTAGCAACATCTAAACTAAAAGGGAAGGAGCCAACAACCTTCGAAGGGGACCGTGCCAAAAGCGAGGCATTCCTCAGGGAGTTCAACCTCTACAGAGTCCTGAACTGCAACAATGAGAACATGACCAGCCCATACGCCAGGGTCGCCCTAGCACTAACCTTTATCAGGGGACCCCTCGTGGATGATTGGGGGGACATGCAGTCAGCCAGCCTCATGGAGAAAACCACCCATGCAGTGAACAGAGTCATGGAAAATGATGAGGCCCTCTGGACCAGCTTCGAGTCAGACTTCAAAGGGCGCTTCACGGATATGGCTAAGGCCCAAAATGCGTACAATAAGCTCATGGCCCTGCAAATGCAAGGCAACGACATCGATGGGTACATTGCTGCCTTTAATCACTACATCCATGCATCCAACTGGACAATGGGCGACCAGGGAACCCTAGAAATTTTCAAAAGAGGGCTTTGCTGCAGGATCACCCTCAGCATCATGAATTGAGAAAACATCCCCACCATGATTGACGACTGGCAGCAAGCCGCCAGGAAGGAAGTGCTCAGGAGAGTGCAAATTGACGCTGACCTAGGGCCAGCACCACAGTGAGGACGATTCATTCCATGTCCTACCTTCTTCAAGGCTCAAAGCAAACCAGCCCCAAAACCAAGGAATGACGGCTATGCACCCATAGATGTGGATGCAGCGCAAACAAGTGTGCTGCCACGCATGGGAGGACCTCTCACAGACAAGAAGCGCCAACAGCTCCACAAAGAGAACAAGTGCTTCTACTGCAAGGCAGTGGGGCACATGGCCAACAGGTGCCACAAAAAGCAAGCCACGAGACCACCACGCGCATCGCAGGTCGCAGAAATACAAAAGGAAGAACTTGCACCTAGCGATAGCGCAAGTCAGACCAGCTCCCAGACAGTGGCCAGCGATGTCATCACACAGATATGCTCCATGACCACAGAAGAAAGAAGGGGCATCTATGATACCATACTTACTGAAGACTTGGATTTTTAAAGAAGCTCAATCTATCAGCCTGGGACTGAGCTTCGCACATATGTACCATGTACATGTCTCATTGAAATAGTGTCAATGTTGATATTCTCTTTTCGAGCACGAATGGGAAGGCCAAGGAAAAAGCCCTCATAGACAGCGGGGCAACGGACAACTTTATAGATCAGAAAACGGCGCGATGGCTGCACCTGGTTCCCAGGAAGTTAAAGGAACTGCAACTACTCTACAACGTAGATGGCATCGAGAACCAAAGCGGTCGAGTGACAAGTTACTGCGACCTGCTGTTACGTTTTCCCTCATTTTTACTTACAGCGCTTCGACTTGTACTGATAGGGCGAGGGCCAG
>QLOS01002738.1:0-18640 GCA_003313725.1 Russula sp. MG48 | reverse complement strand
ATATAGTCCAGCATTTCAAATTAAAACAATTAAAACTCAATTTTCACCCCAATAAATCTGCCCCAACAGATCTCTATCTATAGATAGAACAGCCCCTGTTTCAGATCATATATTAAAAAGGGTCCAATTTCACATTAGTGCTAAATTAGCACAAACCTTACTTCCCTGTTTCACACTAAACTAGTGTGCTGCTAAAATAGCACAAACCTTACTTCCCCTGTTTCACACTAAACTAGTGTGCTGCTAAAATAGCACAAACTTTACTTCCCCTGTTTCACACTAAACTAGTGTGGTGCTAAAATAGCACAAACTCTATTTCCCCTGTTTCAGATCACCAGATCTCATTATTAATCACATTACAAATCACCCTCCCAAGTCATATATAAACCCTCCCTTCATGGGCCAAACTGGATAACAGGACCAAGTGTCTTTTCTTCCTCTACCACACACTCCACTCCTATCTCCTTGCTAGGGACTGAAGAAGCACAGCAGTGCAGAAAAGCAGCTAGCCACTGTTTTTCCCTTTTTAGGGTGAGTGTCACTAGCCAGCATGTTTTTTGCACTTCCTTTTCTTTTTTTATGTCCCTTTTGTCCTTCTATCCCCCCTTTACTAGGGGGCCTTTCCACTTTGCCTTTTTCATAGTAGCACTAGCCTAGAATAGCTATTTTTCTATTCTTTCCCACCAACCAAACCTAAAAATAGGGGCAGGTATGTCGCCATAATGACCTAAACTTGCTTACCTAGTGGGCACGTGACTTTAGGAGTCACATGAATCACGTGAGTTGTCATTACGTCATCACCTGGGCACTAAAATTCCGCACGTGACATCACGTGACATGGTTCCAGAAGTTCTATTACGTGAGTCTCTAGCACAATTGACCTCCCCTAAGTCGTTGGTAACCTAGTACTAACAGTGGAACTTAACTCATAGGTAATAGGTCACATGATGGTTCGGCCAGGTCCAGCCGGTTCCAGAAGGTTCTAGAAAGTTCTAGAAGGTTCCCGACTAGTGACGAAAGTCATGAAAAGGGCCGGAAAGAGCCGGAAAGTTCCAGAAGGTTCTAGAAGATTCCAGAAGGTTCCAGCAACGCTCCAGCCAATCATGCCAGCATCCCCTATCAGCCAATAGCGCAATTAGCTATCTCCCGTCCAACCAGAAGGCAGGAAATAGAGTTCAAACTGAGTTTCAAACCAAGGACTGAAGAGATATAAGTTCGAAACTTGGCCTGGAGAGCTTTCCCCGCTCCCCAAGTTTCCTTGGTTCGCACCCCATCTCGCCTCGCTCGCTTCGCTCGCTCGGCTCGCCACCCTAAACCCTAAGTTTTTTACTACCCTACCCTAAACCAAGCCCCAATAAATCTGCCCCAACAGATCTCTATCTATAGATAGAACAGCCCATGTTGAAGATCACATATTAAAAAGGGTTCAATTGATCATTAGTGCTAAATTACCACAAACCTTACTTCCCTGTTTCACACTAAACTAGTGTGATGCTAAAATATCACAAACAAGACTTCCCCTGTTGAACACTAAACTAGTGTGCTGCTAAAATACCACAAACTCTATTTCCCCTATTGAAGATCATCACATCTCATTATAAATCACATTACAAATCACCCCCCCAAGTCATATATAAACCCTCCCTTCATGCACCAAACTAGATAACAGGACCAAGTGTCTTTTTCCTCTACTACTACCACTCCACTCTATCTCCTTGCTAGGGACTGAACAAGCACAGCAGTGCAGAAAACCAGCTAGCCACTGTTTTTCCTTCTTTAGGGTAAGTGTCTAGTTAGCAAGTTTTTTGCACCTCTTTTTTCTTTTTTATGTCCCTTTTTGTCCTTCTATCCCCCCTTTATTAGGGGGCCTTTATTACTTTGCCTTCTTCATAGTAGCACTAGCCTAGAATAGTACTTTTTCTATTCTTTCCACCCCTCTAAACCCTAACACCATGATGTGGCCATAACAACCACCACAACAATGCAGCTATGACCATAACTGCAGTGATGCAGCCACAACAGTAACAGTGACCTCCATGACAATGGGTGCAACAATGCAGCCACAATGATGGCAGCAGCAACAGTATAGCAACAGCACAGCAACAGCACAGCAATCAGAGTGACACAGCCATAACAATTACCGCAACCACAGCAGTGACACAGCAACCATAGCGATGATTGCAATGTGGTGGCACTAGCTGCAGCAATGGCAGTAGGGATGGGTGCAGTGGTGGTGGGTCAGTGGCAATGCAGGTGCAGCAGCAGCAGTGGCAGGTGCAGCACAATGGCAGGTGCAGTGGTAACAATGGCAGGTTGTTATGGCTTGACAGGCCAGTAGCATGACTTATGCAATGCGAGACTGTGTGTGAGGCGCATCACGTGAATATGATGCGAGAGCATGTGCCTATGTGTGAGTGACTGAGTGCGAGTGCCTTGAGCGCGAAGGTAGTGAGCTCCTTCTCACATGATCATGGGGATGACGGATGACTTAGAGTAAATGTGAAGTAGATAGGTGTCTAGATAGGGATGATATCTAGGGACGCAATCCAGAGCTGAGTCTTGCAGCAACTTAGAGAGGCGTGTGAGACAAAGTGAGTTCTTACTGCTCTTAGAGGGCTAGACCATGTCTGAGAGAGGAAGCGAAGTGAGGAGTTCAAGACTAGAATCGATTGCGAAACTAAGTCAAGCTTAGGGCTTGACTGGCATAAACTAGAGCCCTTATATAGGCTTTACAGGAGAGGTCATGTGCTACTGCCATCTGAGTCACAACAGTGATGCAGTACAGCCTAAGTGTGATGTAGGGTCACACCTGTGAGTCATCGTAAGGGGTCAGCCAATAGCATAAGTAGAGTGCACAGCAGAAGGCTGTGCCATATCAGTATCAGTCACGAATCACGCGAGGCAGTATTGTATGAGCACAGCCTGGTCACAGGCTGCGCTGCCAAGCTGGATCAATCAGTCATGAGCAGGAGTCATGGGAGGTAAAAATAGATAGTTCAGACTGTAACAAGCGTACCAGGGATCGTAACACAGGTGCAGTGGCAGTGATGGCAGGTGTGGTGGCAGCAATGGCAGGTGTGGTGGCAGCAGGTGCAGCACTGGTGGTGGCAGCAGCAGCAGCAGTGGGGGCAGCAGCAGCAGCAGTGGGGGCAGCAGCAGTGGGGCAGCAGCAGTGGCCAGTGTAGCATAGCAGTAGCAGTTATTTACATTTATGTGTATATAGAATATATGAATATATTTTAATTAAAAGAAAACCCAAATAATTTGATATTGTGTGAATTAATATAGAATATTCATTTATAATCAATAAGTTTTTATTTATTTTTATTTTTATTTTTATTTTTAATTGTCTTATTATCTGGTTGTTTGGTTGTCTGGTTGTCTGGTTATCTTGTTGTCTTGTCACTACTTGTGAAGTGGGTTTGGTGTGAAAAGGAACATAGCTGGTGGTCTGGTGTCTGGTGGGTCTTTTCTGTCCAGTTTGTCTTGTACAAGACCCAAAAAGACCCAAAAAGATTTTTGTTTGAAACCTGATGCTTCTCTCATTTCACTTATGCCTAACTTAGAGGAAGGATGTAAACATGAGTGCACCCCAATTGTTTTCCCTGCCCAATTCTCCCTTTACTAACACCACCTCCCTTTATCTTTAAAAGGCATCAGCCTTAATGGTGAACTGTTATACCTTCTTTTCACCCCCCTGCTTAACAACATGAGCTTGCACCTACATAGCCTTCTCAAGGTCTTACTTTGCATCTCCTGTGAAATGGCATCTTCTCCCAAAGATATGCCTGGACACCTTCAGAAACAGCACTCAACCCCCATCTCTACTAACCAACAGAAGGAGCTGCTAGCCTTTATGCAGTCTCAAGGCCTACCATATGATCCCCAGGATGTTTTGCTACCATTCAACTTTGATCCTCTTGTGAAGCTAGTGCCTATACACCTAGGTTATATATGCACTGCCCCATTTTGCATGTATGCAAGCTAGGCAGAGGGCACAATGAAGAAGCATGGCAGAGATATACATCCAAAGCTTAAGGGTAAGCAAACAAGAAAGCCAGCTCATGTTCAAACACTCTTTAGCTCTATAGGCAAGGCCTTCTTTGCTGTTGATCCAACTTTGGCTAGGGTAGCATCTACTAACCCATACTTTATCCTCATCACTTTCATTCTCCCTTCCCTGCCCTTTGCACAAGTTCAGGTCCCAACATTAGGTAGAGAAGTTTCACCATTCCATTAAATGACTGGCTGATGGAAAATGCTTGGTAACACTATGCATAGCAAGGAGCAGCAGAAAAAAGTGATCTCACTTGCTACCCTGCCAAGTGAGGAAGAGAGCTATCTTCTGGCAGTTTCTATGCTTTGCTTGAACTACCTTTAAGCATGTTTAATGGCAGCCAAGGAGGTTGGCCATTTGGTTCAAAGAAAGCTTATGCCAGACGGGTTAATATTGCCATTCTTTCCCTAAAAATAGAGTTAAGCTGATGACTTTGCCCTTTAGGGAGTCTAATTATTGAACTGAGCTCACAAGCAAGCAGTCATGTAGAAACTATGCAAGAAATATCTCCCATTCCCTTTGCACATTTATTTGGTCAAGCTAGGATAAAAACATCAATGTCAAAGATCTATACAGGCTGCTGATAACTGCCAATAGGAGATTAGTGGCAACTCAGTGACTGTGCCTGCTCTTTAAGGATGAAGCTAAATGGCATGATCTTCATCCTTTGGTGAAGTTGATCTAGACCCAAGATAAACATGGTGGAAGCCCATCATCAACATTCCTGCTTTCCTTTCTTATCATCTAGGCAGTGAAGGACAATGGCACTCTAATAGAGCCTAATGGCCTTGTGGCATTTATAGCTTACCTCAAGTATTTTGCCTGGTGTTTTTGCATATGAGAGGTAGAGGAGATTTAACTTGAAGGACAATACTCATTCATGCTGGAGTAAGCTTTACACCAACCTCTTCTAGCTATGCCTCACTGATGTCTGCCTTTCTATTTGCCCCTCTTAGGTTCATTTGCACTGTCATTGGCAATTACCTAGAGCTAGAAAGCATAAAAATATTCAGTTAACTTTGTGAGCTAAGCACATATGTATCAAGAATCATATATTCTCAGCCAAAGGACTTAAGGATAGTCTGGAGCCAGGACATGGATATCATATCTATGGATGGAGAAAAGGTTTCCCTCTCCCTCCTTCAGATGAGGCTTTAGGAGCTCATCCATGAGCTAGAAGGTAAAGTTCTAAGCCTCACAGGGGAGAGCATGATCTTGAACTAGCTTTCTTTTAATGTGGCCAATAGTAGCCCAATTAGAGATAACATAAGGAAGAAGGCCCCTAGCTACTCCTTTCTTAGCAATAAGCAATTTTAGGATGCTTACCTGCCACTCCTTAGAAGACTGGTTAAAGATCTAAATTGGAGGCTAAGATGAGTAGACAACCAAGACCACTGGATGTGGAATGTGCCTTCTATCTATCAATTCTTTGAAGAGATAGAGAAGATTTAGAGGGTTCTAATGCCCCTTATGCAGATCTGCACTGTCAGGACAAGACAAGAAACAGAGCTAAGTAACACAAAGTTTGCAAATATCCCACATCAGGTAAAGTCAATTTTTCTTAAAGTGTCTTAAAGTGTCTTGAAGTGAAAAATAAGACACTTTAAGACAAATTTCACTAAGCTAAATGTTGCTTAATTCAGGAGATCCATTCTTTTAAATAAGCACAATTTTCTTAATAAAGGCTTAAATTAGCCCAATATCCTTAATAAACTTCTTAAATAAGCACAATGTCATTAATAATATTCTTAAATAAGTACAATGTCCTTACTAGCAACAAATTCTTAATTACACTTAATTCCAGACTTACAGGTGCTTAAGTTGTCTTGAAAATCAATGGTGCAACAAATACTAAGACAAACTTAAGAGCACTTTAAGAAAATTTGTAAGCATAGCAGGAAAAAAAAGTATATTTTTAAGCATAGTAAGAACACTAATACTGGCATAAGGCTAACTGCCAGAATGCTACACTAATGGGAGTAGGTAGCATAAACAATGGGAAGTCCTAAAACTATATTGAGGGCTTGTTAGACAAATTGATTGATACATTAAACACTGCACTCACATCATCCAAGTCATCCTCCAAGTTAGCGTCATTATCATCAGTAGTATCATCAACAAGAAGCACCCTTTCACCAACTTGGGTGTCACGGCTTCGAGGGGCCGTGGCTCAAAGCGAGCCCGTTTCGAAAATCACGTGACTTGCGCGCGTTGACACGAAGTCCTTGATATGTGTGTGTGACTTGCAACTGTTGTAGCACAGTTGGCTAAGCTTCGAAGTGGCTAATTGAGCCGGAGTGAGGGTGAGAACAGAAGGGAAAAGTCACACAGCAAAGTGGGAGATCAGACAACTCGAATTGCAGACGAAGTTGAGACTGAGGGTCTCAACTTCATAACTAAGACTATTTATACACTCTGGTTGCCTCACTCGGCTGACCAGTCTCAATCGTATCCAGAACGAAAGGGGCAGTATGTACAGTAATACCCTTTCCTCTTTGACCAAAGAGGAACTCTGTACAGTAATACCCTTACCAGACTCGGAACGCGTACAGTAAGCAAATCGGGCGCAGGTCACATGATCAGGCGTAGCAGTCACGGAATCAGAGACGAAACACGGAAATACAGTACATTGGTCCGCCAATCGTAACATTGGGCCTCAGTATCATCAAGGGGGGCCTTCGAATCTCCATGTCAACTGCTCTTAACAAAGATAGCAGCTTCCTCCATGAGGCAATCAAACCTCCTGACATCACGCAAGTTGCTGTTGATTGAAGACAAGTACTCTGCAGTGACAGAAGCCCAGTTGGCTTGAGTGAAGTTAGTGGACTTCCCCGATTTCTTTCCCATTGACTTATTTACAAGCTTGATGATGCCGCTAGCACTGCTAGATCTCTGAGCTAACTTCAGAGAATCTAATGAGATAAGTCCATCATTCCACAATGTCAAGGCTCGTTCAACCTGTGAATATAATGACTTGTAGGAGGGCCACTGTGACAGGACAGTAATACATACCACAGTGGCTGCAAGAGCAAGCGTGCCCTTGGGTTTGCCAGGGTCACCAAGGGGACGCACAGAAATTGCATCACGAGTTGAGGCAAGATGAGTAGCAAACATTTGAAGGACCAGTGGTCCACAGAATATGCCATTTTGCTTCACCTAAAAAAGAATCAATGGCAAAACATTGATAGTGGTTTAGATCTACCTCGCCATCTTTTCTAACAACCTTAGCATAGAGAAAAGCATAGTCACTAAGGGCTTCCCTGGAAAACTCTCTACATGCTTCATCAGTGTCATATCTAGAGTCAGAAAAGAAAGTATTGAGGAACATGAGTGCAGCCGAGCCAAATGCACCATGCCATTCACAAAGACGCTGATCAGCCTGTAGGGAATGTAGTAGCGTAAAACATGCATATTAAAATGACAGACTAACCACAGCAAAAATGGGTCCTACTATTGCTATTCTTGTAGGGACTCTTGCTTCATAGACATGGTCCCAGATCCCTTGCAAAATGGCAATGGCGTCATCATCTTGAATGCCCCAAGCATTGTTCTGGTTGGACATATACTGAATGTAGGTCAAAATGAGTGTGCATCTCCAAACATTATTTTCTTTACAACCAGGGGGGAGGTCCAAGTTTGTGTACTTGTCCTTTTGACGATTGGTAGCAGAATGCTTGCTCCTTGATACTGGAGAGGCCACTTCTACTGTGACCTTGACAATTCCCTGTAGGGGTGTGAGCCATATACAGCAGGATGTCATGACCTGGGCACTTACCACACTGCTAAGTTGTTGATTTCCCTTGATGGGACTCGACAAGGCATGTTCATGTTCTTCAGTCTCATCCTCATCCTTGAAGCCTCCAGGCCCAAGAGACATGCCAACAGGCTCACTGTTTGAGGCCTGGGTTTTACCAGCAACAAGTGCCACATTAGATAATTTTGTCAAGCGTGCATTTGAATGGATGGTTGTCGATGTGGCAGTATGAATGGAGACAGCTGAGTCTGGTCTGCCAGTGGATTCTGGTGGGTGTTAGGCTCAAGTGTGGCCTACTGCATAACATGTGCATCTGGTGGTGTCTTGGCTTGGTCTAGCCCAAGCCTAGGCTTCTGAGAGACTCTGGAGGGCCTGGAACATGCAGGCGAAGTGTGGTTCACAAGTGCACAAGTGCAGGCAATGCATGAGTGCAAGAGGACAGTCTTTCTAGTCTGAACAGTTACTTGGTCGAGTTAACCAGTACCTGCTGAGCCCAGAGAGAGAGAGGACAACTTGTCAAGACAAAGGAGTGATTAGAATGAAGGGTCCTATCACTCCCACGCCTAGAGAAGCAGTGAAGGCTCGAGGTCGCACTAGGGAAGTCCCTGGGAGGAACTCGAGCTTCAGAACAGGTAGAACTAGCTTGATTGCTCAAGAAGTCAAGTCTGAGGTACATAGAGACAAGACGATGCACTATAAGTACTTAGCAAGGTCAAGGGTAGGTAGGAGTGTGTCATGGTAAGTAATGATGTCACTGGTATGGGCACAGGGTAGGGTAGAGGGAACACGTCATGGTACAGGGTACAGGGCACCACAGCAAGTGGTCAGTAAGCATAGAGCTGCCTAGAGGCAGCAGGGCAGAGGGTAAGGGTACAGGGCAATAAAAAAGTAAGGGTAAGCAGTCCAGATTGTAACATCACCCCTTTCTTAGGGGGAAAGTTCCACTTTCCTAGCTAGTAAGGTATGCATCGTCGTCTCCAGTGTCAATAGAGTGGTGGGGATCCACTGTGCAGTCGTGGTCATCCCAGGTGGGACCACTATGATTCACAGGGCAGTCATAGTATCGATGGTTGCGAGGGACAATACAGGGGCAGTGGGAGGAGCAGTCTCGATGAGGATTGGTGCATTCAGGGCCTCTGTGGCCCCAGGAGCGACAGTAGGAACAGTACCTATTCTTGTAGCAGTTCCTGGTGAAGTGGCCGATCTTGCCACATGTCTCACAATGTGCCCTAGCATCTTCATTCCTTGGGCATTCAAGACGCATGTGGCCTGGCATGCCACAAATGTTACAGAGGGAAGGGGGAGGGGTAGGAGGTTGCTGAGGTGGTTTCTTGCCCTTGCCCCTCTTGCAGTCGGAATGAGCTGAGTTATAGGCCTTCTTCTTTCTTCCATCATCGTGTGCTCCAGATGTTACGATCGTGCTGCCTTTGCGCACTGACCCAGCTATTACGCAGTCTCTGAGACTTGCGGCTGGTTACCTGACAAGATAAGGATGGAATCAGGACCTCCCTGGGAGGCCCTACATTGAATGCAGACTGGCTACACTATGGACATTGGTATGGACATTGATTTGGACTGATTAGGAAGGAGCTCCTAGCCTCATGCTATGAGTGCATGGTTGTGGTACCCACATGGCATCTGCAGGTGCAGGCGTGTAGCACATCACATCAGCACATCACAGCACACTGAAGGCGTGTTCCCTAGGTCTTAGGGTGTAGTGCAGATGTGTTTCGGCGTGGATGCAGGCCGCGCGTCCTTATGATAAATGGACTCTTAGCTGATTGGACATCTGGACTGACCCTTGACATCATACTGTACGCACATCCGTCAGATTGAACTAGAACGCTGCCGCGCCCTTATGGCGTGTGCTCTGGACTCCTATGACGATATGGGCCCTATGCCCTGATACTTACACGTCCCTCTTGATAGGGGCCTGACTGGTTTACTATAAGTAGTACACATTTCTGTCATGTAGCAGACAGACTCAACCTCTTGAATATACAGCCTACTTGACCCTTGGAATCCCTGCAGTGGGAAGCACCCCAAGGTTAGAACGAACCAGAACAGACCTTCAAGGACCACCAGTACACTCTGCTCTTTTTGCCCTATCCCTCTTTCTCCTCCCTTATATTCAGGGAACCTTTGGTCTTGAACCTCTTGCGCTTGTGCACTCCCTTGTGCTTGTGCCACTTGTGCATTAGTGCACCTCTGTTGGCCTACATCTTGTGCCACTGTAAACAAGAGAAGAACACTATCCAAACGTCCACAGTGCACACAGCACTACTATGAAGCAGGACTTGGGCTGAACCAAGTCATCAATAAGCAAGTCGCTTAGAATGCCCAAGGCTGAGCGTAACACCAGAGGGGCGAACTGTGGAAGGGGTTGAGGCTGAGGACTGGTTACTGGAGGTGTGGGTGGTTGGTTCGTCGTGTAAGGCAGGGAATTCATGGCGCATAGAGGTGCTAGAGGTAGAGAGACCAAAGGCGGTCGCTCTGTAGTGGAGGTGAGGAGAGACTTGGAGGGGTAGATGTGGTTCAAGCTTCTCCCAAGCTCGATGTTGTTCCAGGCGCACAATACAGCTATCTTGCCTCTGGAGGGCTGTGGTGAGGCGCATCTGGTATTTCTGGACTAGTAGGGCATTGATGCCCATGGCCACACAGGCCCATCTGTATTGTTCAATTTCTGTGCACATGAAAAGGTCTCCAAGGTCCCTAAGGGCCTCATAACGCTGGATTCTTGAGGGGAGGTGAATAGGAGTGACTCACATTGTTTTGGGGTGAGGGAGAGGCTAAAGAGGTTGAATGGACTGTAAGGGAGGCGGAGGGGCTCTCCATAGACTGGAAGGTTGGGGCCCATCGTGCCCAACACCTTCAGGTCTGTGCCTCCTTCATAGGAGACATATCGTGCTGGTTGGAGTTGGGTGGGGTCTTCTTCAGTAGGAATCTTGTAGTAGAACGTAGTCTGCCATGTCTGGGCTATTCTCCCAGAAGCCTGGGAGCTGGGGATCGGTGGGTTCATCGGGAGAGTTAGGGGGAGGTGGAGAGGAGGATGGCGAGGACTTTAGAGTGGAGGTGAGGGAAGGGACAGGGGATATGGCTGAGATGGAGGAGGTGTTGATGATAGGGGAGCTGGGCATCATGCGCTCCAATCATTCTGGTTGCCCAATGATGGAGGGGAAGTCTGAGAGTGAGACGAAGCACTGGAAACATTTGTAGTAGGGCCCTTCTTGTACAATTGGGCCATAGTACATCTTCTCCTCCATCTGGGTGAAGCTGAGGATCTTGGTAGTGACTGAGGGGATGCTCTCAAGGGCAGTCCTGAGGCCTTGGCTAACATAGCCAGCCAGCCTCTCTGCAGCATGAGCCGCAGCTCACCTGGCGATGTACCACCAGGCGGATCATTCTACTGAATAGTTAGTGAAGACATCTGAAGGTATCATAGGTGTGGAAGCATCTAATTGTAGGTAGGCTCTTGAGAAGGCATGGGTCTGTTAGGCATCCAAATGGCGAATCATGTATCGAGTAATGGAAGTGGAGACGACGTGGGGGAACTCTGGGTCAGTAATCACAGTAAAGGGGAGCTTTAGGACATAGAGTACATGGTCTTCAGTAGCAAAAGGTGCAGGAGTCAAAGGACGAGAAGGAGGGGGGGCAGAAAGGTGGAGAATTTCATTGATGGGTTCAGGTGTAGGGGTACGGATCACTGGTGCATTCTGGGAAGTCATGTAGGTAGGTCTGAGGAGTGCTTTGCGACGAAGTCTGTTAGGGATAGGGAAGTAAGGGTGTTTAAGGGATCGGTTCTTAGCCATACTGTTTCTTGAAGTGTGCAGGGGCCTATTTATACGTGAGAGGGTGCTGGGGCTTCAGAGTGTTGTTGGTAAAAGGAGGAGACGAGGTCAGGAGCATGCAGGTCATGTTTAGAGACCCACTGATTGTCCACATCAGGGTATCCCTTCCATTTGACCAGGTATCAAAGGGCACGCCCCCTTCTGTATCTCTTTGAGTTGAGGATATGTTCCACCTCATACTGCTCTTCTCCTTTGATCAGGTCAGGTGGTGGTCGTTTAAAATTGGGGCCATGGGAGGCCATCTCTCTATAAGGGGTAAGGAGGGAGACATGGAACGTGTTCCATATCTTTCAGGAGAAGGGGAGGCTGAGGCGATAGGTGACATCGGATAAGGCCTCTGTGATCGTGAAGGGTCCATGGCATTTAGGGGCTAGCTTGGCTGTTGGGTGTGTGGTCCTGATGTTTGTACCCTCAAGCCATACTTGGTCACCTGGCTGATAAGGTGTGAATTTTGGTGGCACTCGTGCCATGAGGGTTTGTGCATTAAGCACATGTGCTTGTGCCTCCTTCCTCAATTGGGTTAGGAGCATGATTCTCTGCTTCACAGCTGGATTAGGGGTTGGTTTTGGGGTCCACTGGGCCTGGGGTAAGTGGCCCATCAGAAGTTCAAACGGAGACTTCCTTGTGGTCGCATTTGGCCATGAGTTAAGTGCGAATTGGGCATAGGGTAACCAGTCTGCCCAATCGTTCTGTCTGGATGTGCACCAGAAGCATAGGTACTGCTCCAGACGTTGGTTAGTGCGTTCTGACTGCCCATCTGTCTGTGGATGATAAGCAGAGCTTATGTTCTGTTTGATATCGAACTGTTTGCACAGTTCTCAAGTGAAAGAGGAGGTGAATCAAGGGTCTCAGTCGGAGATGATCTTTTTGGGGATTCCATAGTGACAGAAGACGTGATCTAGATAGAGTTTGGCCACTCCTGGGCTGTCGATCTCTTCTCTGCATGGAATGAATATGGAAGCCTTGGTACAATCGTGATCTGTGATGGTGAGGATTGTGTTAAAGCCTTGCGATTCAGGGAGCTTCGTGATAAAGTCTATTGCCACAGTCTCAAATGGCAAGGCTTGGTCTCTAGGGGTGATGGGGAGCAAAGGGGGGCATGTCCTGTGTGTGTTTACTTTGTTTGCCTGGCATTGTGCACATCCCTTCACATAGTCTGTTACGAATTGCTTCATGTTTGGCCACCAGTAGACATGAGAGGCAAGTGCAAAAGTGTTTGAAATTCCAGGGTGACCCACAGTAGGCGTGTCATGGTAGAAGTGTACCACCCCTTTCTTAAGGTCGTTGTCCCCAACGATCACCAATGCATCTCCCTTCCACCAGAGGTTCTGAGCCTCTGTGAGGTTGTGGGCAGTTACAAGTGGTTCAAGGAGATGGGAGTGTGTGTGCTGCGAAGCTTGGATTTGATCATTTAGGGTGCTAGTGGGTGTGTCTGTGATGGTTGTGTGAACGAATAGGGAGGCTGGCAGGACAGTGATGTCCATATTATCTCCCTCTCCTTTGTGTTACAGCTTGACGGGCTGGTAGCACGACTTGTGCGATGCGAGACTGTGTGCGAGACATGTCACGTGGGTATGATGTGGGAGCACGTGCCTGTGTGTGAGTGACTAAGCACGAGTGGCTCAGGCGCGAAGGTAATGGGATCCTTCCCACGTGACCGCGGGGATGACGAGTGTCTTAGAGTAAACGCAAAGTAGATAGGCGTCTAGATAGGGATGATATCTAGGGATGCGATCCAGAGCTGAGTCTTGCAGCAACTCAGAGAGGTGTGTGAGACAAAGCGAGTTCTTACTGCTCTCAGAGGGCTAGACCATGTCTGAGAGAGGGAGCGAAGTGAAGGGTTCAAGACTTTAGTTGATTGCAAAACTAAGTCAAGCTTAGGGCTTAACTGGCATAAACTAGAGCCCTTATATAGGCTTTTATAGGAGAGGTCATGTGCTACTGCCATCTGAGTCACAACAGCGATGCAGTACAGCCTAGATGTGACATAGGGTCACATCTGTGAGTCATCGTAGATGTCAGCCAATAGCGTAAGTAGTGCGCACAGCAGAGGGCTGTGCCATATCAGTATCAGTCACAAGTAACGCGAGGCAGTATCATATGAGCACAGCCTGGTCATAGGCTGCGCTGCCAAGCCAGATCTCATCAGTCATCACAGGAGTCATGGTAGGTAAAAATAGATAGTCCGGTCCGTAGTAAGTGTACCAGAGATCGTAACACTTTGTCATAGTCAGGGCATCGAGATAGGGCATCCACCACCTTGTTCTCTGCTCCAGGGCGATGTTTCAAGGCTAGGTCAAACTCTTCCGGCTCCAGTACATAACGCCCAAGGCGTCGGTTGATCTTGTGGGAGTCTTAGAAGTATAGGAGATTTGCATGGTCGGTGTGTATGATAACCTTGTGCTTGGCTCCTGCTAGGTAATGTCTCCAGTGAAGGAGCGCCCTCATGACTGCTAGGAGCTCCTTATCAAAGATATTGTAGCCCCTTTCTGCTTGGTTTAAAGTTTGTGAGATAAAGGCCACTGGTTGTGGCTTTCCCCTTGTGTCTTTTTAAAACAGGGCTGCTCCTGTGGTGAAATTGGAGGTGTCTACTTCTACTTCAAATGGGGCTTCAAAGTCAGGTTGTTTGAGGGCTGGGCCCAAAGTGGCGAGGTCTTTTAGGGCTTCAAAGGCTATCTGGCATTCCTCCGTCCAATTCCAGGGTTTCCCTTTCTTGGTAAGTGTGTAAAGTGGTTATGCTTTGTGCGCAAAGCCCTTCAGAAATGGGCAAAGCCATCCAATGAGGCCTAGGAAGACACAGAGTTCGTGCACATTTTTAGGGGGAGGCCAGGTGTGGACTGCCTCCACCTTTGCAGGGTCCATGAGAACCTGTCCATCTCCGATGATGAGTTCGAGATAGGCTACCTGGGTTTGTTCAAAGGTGCACTTTTCCAGCTTTAGGTATAGGTCATTTGCCATGAGCCGTTCCAATACTTGGTGCACTATCTTTCAGTGCAGGGGGATATCATTGGTAGTGACAATTAGGATGTTGTCAAGGTAGCATAGCACCATGCCTGTGGCAATGAGGTCTTTGAGAACCTCATTTATGAACTTCTGGAATGTTGCTGGCACATTGCATAGCCCAAAGGGCATCACATTTGGCTCCCAGTGTCCTGGGGGCTTAGTTCATGTAGCAGGGGTCTTGAATGCGGCCTTCCATTGATCTCCCTCTCTAATGCGGATGTTATTGTAGCCTGCCCTCACATCCAGGGCTATGAAGAGTCGGGCTCCTGCCAGGCGACAGGTCAGGTTTTCTAAGTTTGGAATGGGGTATCGGTCTGGGATGGTATAGGTGTTAAGGTGACAGAAATTGTTACGCTCCTGCTTCACTGTATGCCTTATTTCTTTTCATTCTTACTGCTTACCGCTCTCTATGCTTCGCCTATGGACTGCCAGGCCCCTACGGCCCGTGACTCTGCCTGTGCCTTCTTATCTCACTCTGTACGCTTACTACCCGGTCTGATGGACCACCAGGACCAACGCGCATCCACTAGTGCTACATCTGCACATCTCTGCACATGCGCTACATCAGCACCCATGACTCACACGATACGATGACTCCTATTGACTGTGCATGACTCTGTACTAGTAGTGGTGTCCTAGGGACACCATGACTCGCTCTGACTCCCTATGAGTCATCCTCGCATGTACTTATATCACGTTGTATGCCTAGGACAGACCCTAAGTCTGTTCTCTTGTAATCTCAGTCCTTGAACGGTTCCCTTCCTTCCCTTGTGAACCACAGCTCCTCTGGTTAATTGCCAGACTTCACGCATCCCCTTGCAGAGCCTTAGTGTATGCTCAAAGGCAAGGGAAAGCTCTCTATTAGACGTCACAAGAGTACGCCTACACGTGAGAGGTATACAGACCTCCTACCCACGAGGCCACAGTCACCAACATCGCCTACGCCCCCTCCTTCGCCCGTGGAGGTACGCTCACTCGGTGGGCGTGACAGAAATCTTGTACAGGGTGGAAGGAGCCATCCTTCTTGGCTACAAAGAAGATCTGACATGCATAGGGAGAGTCTAAAGGGGATATGTATCCTTTTTCAACCTGGTCATCCATGTATTCATCCACTGTGTCTTGTTCCTTTAGGGTGAGGGGATAGGTTCAACAGTTGAGTGTTTTTGGTGCATCCTTTGTAAGATTTATTGTCACGCCCACCGAGTGAGCGTACCTCCACAGGCGATGGAGGGGGTGTAGGCAATCCTGGTGATTGCGGCCTTGAAGGCAGGAGGTCTGTATACCTGTCGCGTGCAGGCATACTCTTGTGACGTCTAAGAGAGAGCTTTCCCTTGCCTTTGAGCATATACTAGAGCTCTACAAGGGGCGAGCGAAGTCTGGCAATCCACCAGAGGGACTATGGTTCACAAGTGAAGGGAGGAGACGATTCACGAGCTGAGATTACAAGAGAACAGACTTAGGGTCTGTCCTAGGCATACAAGGCGATATAAGTACATGCAAGGATGACTCATAGGGAGTCAGGACGAGTCATGGTGTCCCCCGGACACCGCTACTAGTACAGAGTCATGACGAGTCAGCAGGAGTCATCGTATCATATGAGTCACTAGGTGCCAAGGCAGCGCATGTGCCGAGGCGTGCAAATGTAGCACTAGTGGCTGCGCGCTGGTCCCAATGGCCCGTCAGGCCGGGTGGTAAGTACATGGAGCGAGATAGGAAGGTGCGAACAGAGTCACGGGCCGTAGGGGCCCGGCAGTCCATAGGCGAAGTGCAGAGAGCAGTAGGCAGTGAAAATGAAAAAGAAATGGAGCGTACAGTGAAGCGGGAGCGTAACATCACCCCTCTCCTACAGTCCGCGACTGTCCTCAGTTGCTACCTTGGTCAGTCCAGTCGTAAGCGTCCATGGTGTCAGCATCATACTCTGCTGTGGCCCCAGGCTCCCTCTCGGCTTCGCGTTCAAGGTGGGAACCCTCCTGGGTGATGCGTTCAAGGAGGGACTGTGCACTAGGAGGGGGGCGTCCAAAGATGCGCTGAGAGAGGGTCCACGGCTCGGGGCGCTGTGTGTTGCCACACCCCGCCTTGGCCAGGGCTTCGCGCAGCACAGGGGAGGGGCAGTAGGAGAGGACCTGGTCCTCAGGGGTGTCAAGTGGGGCGTGGACGGTGGTGAGGTAGGGGAATATGACGTTATAGGCGTCAGCGTTGGAGAGGCGTACCACACTTTGGTGCCGCTGGTCCTTGTAGTAGTTCATCCTCCTCTGATGCCATTTGAGGAGGCATTGTGCCTCAGCGATGCGCCGCTTCTCCGTCTCTATGTCAATCGCATGGGAGTCCATCCCCATTTCTGCTGTGCGCAGGTGCTCAACTTCCCCGATGAGATATGGGTCACCTACTGCCTTGAGGGCGTTGTCCACATGGTGCCAGAAGGAGCCAGTGTCCCCTCCTTCGTCTGAGAAAATAGAGACCTGCCTCTGCATGAGGTGGGGGAGTGGGTGTAGGGCATGGTGGGGTGCTAGTCGCGCGTGGAGAGGGTAGGTGAATATGATCCTGCCACATCCCATGGTGGCCAAGACGACTGGGTCCTTGGCCCAAACATGAAGGTGACGTACTTGGGGGTGACCAAGGCTCCAGATCCATCCTGGATCTTCTGGGTGTAATAGTAGGTGCTGCGGGGGTGGTTAAGACGGTAGGGGTGCCCAGGGTGGTCTTGCTCCTCTGCTCCCTCTGCGATGCCCTCAATGTCGATAGACGCGAGGGGGCTCCACTCATCCGGGATATTGGCAGGGCTCCAAGAGGGCGTACCTGGGGCCGAGTCTCCTTCCACCAGGCTGCGGAGCGAGGACATGGCGTCGATGACAGTGCCTTGCATGTCCTCATCTTCCAAGGTGTCAATGATCTCTGCCACTGTAGCGTTGAGGCGGCGGATGACTTCCTCTCCTGTGGTCACTCCACGCATGTCAATGGCAAAGGATGGCCCCTCTTCTTCATTTTCAGGGATTGGGTTCCCCATGGCGTCCGTGAGTAGGAGGCCAGGGATGTGAGTAGTGGTGGAGTGGCCGAGGGGTGCGTATGGAGAATCATCTGCGTAGGAGGTGGTGTCTGGGTTGGCTGCGAGGACTCCCAGTTCGACAACAGGGGGGAGCTCGATGTCAGTCATGGGGGAGCCTGGCGGGGGCTCCAAGGCAGGGATGGGTTGGTCTATGCCGGCAGAAAAATCACTGTAGTCCCCCTTGTAAATGGGGGAACCTGGCGTGGAGGACATAGTAGAGGAGGTAGACATATAAGCAGGACGAGGGCAACGAGGGTGGCGAGCAGCAGCGAGCTTAGCAGCAGGGTTAAAGTTTTGTGGGGACGAGGAGGCACGGAAGATGTTAGGATAAATTGAGGCCACGGCTGCAAGGAATGGATGGGGGTAGTTAGAAAATGATTGGGGGTGTTTCTTTGCGGTTTTATAGGCTGTTTTGTTGCGTGCCATTTCAGGCCAGGAACCTTCCTGCGTCAGCTTCCTGGCTGGGTTTCTAAGCAGCTTACTATCAGGGTAATCAGGGAGCTGCGTAGGAGGATAGTCGGGGAGTTGCGTGGGGGGCGAGAATGTTGGTAGGCTCCTCCTGGGGCTGGACGTGGCAATGACAGCAAGTGGTGTCTCTGATCCCGATTCTGGTGTAAGAGAAAGCGACACTGACAATGCTGCTCGGCGCGCGTGGCTGGTAGAGGTGCGCGACGAGTCTGGCACCAATTCTGGACTTCTGGCGGCCGCTGACGATGCTGTTGGAGACGTGCACGAAGGATCCGGCGCACAAAGTCCACTTGGAGGTTTCTGTGACCAGTGTGTCCAGGCTGGTCGTGCTCTCGAGTTTGTGAGGGTGGAAATGACGTGCGCGAGTCCCTCCCCTCTATGTATTACCCCCCTCTTAGGTCTCGCTGTCACGCTCCCGCTTTACTGTACGCTCAATTTCTTTCATTTCCTGCTACCTACTCTTCCTT
>QLOS01002737.1:0-15699 GCA_003313725.1 Russula sp. MG48 | reverse complement strand
AAACCGTCGACAAACCCAGAAGCTGAGTACCACGCCCAGCATGACCCAGATATCATACGTTACGTACCTATGCAGGATAACTATACAGACTACCGCACGAGCCTTTTTACACCTACACGCTTCTCATTTATGGTAGACCCTCATGGCGGGTCTCGTACCCCGTCTCCTATCCCTACGCCATCTAGCCACTCAGAAGAACTGGTGATCTATGACGAAAACCTCACCGTCCCCGTGGTCATCGCCAGACGCTCCCCCTCCTACCACGTTCGTTCGGAGTCCCTGCAGGCCCCAACGCCCTATGGACCACCACGCCCCCTCATCTCATGCATCACACAGGAAGCACGACCCCTCCTCCTGTTCCCAGCCAATGAAGACCTCATTGACAAAGTATTCACCTACGCTCACCCAGGTCCCCCCTTTGTAAAGAACAAGTCATGCAGTCAGTATTTAATCAAGTCCGCGATCTCGGACAGCAAGGGGAAGAAGATGAGGGCCAAATATGTCCATTACAACATGCTCCGCGATCATCCTCACGCCCGACTAACCATGGGCAAGGGACAACCGGTCTTCATGATCCCACTCAGAGCACGACCCACAGATGGTCACCACACCCCCTTCTCAGCCGGACAGCAGGCGATCCTCGAAGACAACGAGGAGTTCGCGTACGTCGTCGACAGGGCCCTGAGGGAACTGGAAGATCTGTTCCTACAAGGGGAAGTCTTGTGGTACCGACATCTGGGTCGAGAGATGCATCAGACACGTTCGGAGCTGGCGGACACCCAGAGGGCACTAGCAAAGGCGCAGCGGAAAGAGGTCCTGGTTCGGAATCGTCACACAGCCCAGCAGATGGAATTCATGGAGTCGATCGACAGACTGGAGGCCGCCGACGCATACCGCACTATGTTTAACCGCTTGGAAGCGGAAGCCATGGCGCGCAACGAGCCAATGATGGGCCGCGACCCCGACGAACCAGCGCGGGAACAGCTGCGTATGCGCCTGCAGTACGCAGGCCGCCCCTTTACACCCGAACCAGTCTACGTCCGTTCCCCAGACATCCCCACTCTCGAGGAGCGGATTGTCGTGTCCCCCGCCCCGGACATCGAGACTGGGAACGAGGAGTATGTACCCATCTTTGACGGCGAGTGAAGCCGAGGCGTCTTCAGACCTGGCAGGGGATAGTGTTACGCTTTTTACCTTTTATTTTCCTTCTTGACCTCTGTACCGATAGGGCGAGGGCCGGTGACTCATGTGACCCAGATACTGATGGAGCAGGAGGCTCCCACGTCTACGTATATATAAGACTCTGCTGTACGATACGTCGAGACCCAAGCTAGTTCTCTTGTACCAATACTAGCCAATTGCGATCTCCCTCTCTCGCATGTTCACCACCGCTCCTTGAGGCGATTCCTCGAACTCTATTTCTAGTCCGAAGGCCTCACACGCCTCAGTGTTACGATCTCCCTTGCGGACTGCGGACCGTTTTCCCGTGTGCTTACGTCCCTATGCTTACCCTTACCCCGTACGTGACTCGGTTTGACTCGCGTTTGCTTACTGTACGATATGACGCCTGTGGAGCGTGCGTGACTCGTGTGGAGCGATGTGGCCATCGCTCCACTACTATACTTGGCTCCGGATCTTGGACTGACGTACTACCCTCGTTATGACTCAGGTAGTAGTTAGCACGTGCCCTCTTGTAGCTCCCTATATAAGGAGCCCCCTTTGCACCAGTCAAGCCCTAAGCTTGACTTAGTTTCTTAATCGAGACCTGACCTTGCTTCGACCCTTGAGCTTGCCGCTCTAAGCCGCCCCCACCGCCTCTTGCCTTGCCACTGCCTTAGTAATTGCTCAAGTACTACCTTGCTTCTCTCTCACGCCTCTCTAAGTCGGCTGCAACGACTTAGCTCTGAACCTTGAAGTCACAAGCGCCCGTGACTTAGCCGTTCTACTCCGAAGAGTCTGCTTTACTCCCACGTCACCGAGACCACCGGAAGTGTCTCGCTCAGGACCACGTGCTCGCCGTCCTCGCACGTGCTCGCTCTTGCCACACGCCTAGTCGCACAAGTCGTGCCCACAGCCCCTCGAGCCGTAACACTCAGCGCGATTAGACGATACGCGTGGGTCCTACGCGTAACATGGAGGGTCTACCTCAATGGCTTCTGGTGACTCAGGCCTGAGGGAACTGTGTCCTAGTCCTGTCTCGTTGACATTTTCTCGGTCGAGGAGTCCTGCGAGACTGGTGATGTAGCTCCCTTGATTATAGTCGAGGATGTACCAGTCATCATTGATGTACTCAATAGGTCTTTCTACAATTCCTACCGCAGTGAAGAGGCGGATGTGGTAACACCAATGGGTGTTCTGCTGGTTGCGTCGCCAATAGGCTTCTCCTTTGATATAGTCTGGGAGGTCGTCCTGGGTTCTGACAGGGACTCTAGTGAGTGCGTCTGCGCGGATATCAGCTCTGATTATCTCCAGGGTTACTTCTCCCTTTTACAAGGGGAATCCTGCTGCCTCGAAGTAGGTGCTAACGATGTGTTCAAGTTCTTGCGCGAACGTGTGGATATCCAGGAGGATATGGTCCAGAAGTATGTGGACGTTGCTGTACTCTCCTACGCACGTGTACTGACAGACGCGTGTGTGAGCTTCAACGTCACTTTGTGCGCGTGCTAGTTGCCTTTCTGTCCAGGCAAGAGCGGCTGCTAGTTGATCGGGGTCTACTTCTGCTGGTGTACAGTACCTATGGGTCCTGCGTCGTCTCTCCAGAGCGTTGAATAAGGAGTAAGAGGGCAAGTGCTGCTTCAAGGGCTATAAACTTGTCTTTCCACTCTTTGTATACTTGGTCGAAGACTATTACTTCGATCTGGAGGGAACGGTGGAGTTCTGTGGGTTCTGTTATGCACGTAACAGGGCAGATGAGTTCGTGTTGGTCTGCTGCTTGGTCGATCTGTTGACCCCAGCTGTCGAGGATGAATTTTCATTTGTAGAGGTGTCCTAAGCGACAGAGATATTCGTCGTATGTATTGAGTTCCAGTGTTGCTGCAAAGTGTGCAGGCTTCCTTGCTATACCAGGTATAGGCTTTTTCTACTGTGTGCCGTGATATGGGCAGTACTGGCTTCTGCAAAAGTATGCGTGTAAGCCCACATGTCTTTCTTGACGTGTTTCGTGTTTCGCTGCTCCTGGGACGAATTCTACTGCGTCGGCAGAGGCTAGTATCCGGAATGTGCAGATCGTGGGTGGTCTAGGATATTCTTCTTTCAAGTGAGTTCTGATGTGGTGGCACACCATCCACAATGGTGAAGGAAGCTTGACTTATGTTACAGCTCGACGGGCCGGTAGCACGACTTGTGCGATGCGAGACTGTGTGTGAGATGCGTCACGTGAGTATGATGCAGGAGCACGTGCCTATGCGCGAGTGACTGAGTGTGAGTGACTTGGGCTCGAAGGTAGCGAGACCCTTCCCATGTGACCATGGGGATGACGAGTGACTTGGAGTAAACGCGAAGTAGATAGGCGTCTAGATAAGGATGATATCTAGGAACGCGATCCAGAGCTGAGTCTGATAGCGACTCAGAAAGGTGTGTGAGACGAAGCAAGTTCTTACTGCTCTCAGAGGGCTAGACCACATCTGAGAGCGGAAGCGGAAGTGAGAGGTTCAAGGCTTTAGTCGATTGCGAAACTAAGTCAAGCTTAGGGCTTGACTGGTGTAAACTAGAGCCCTTATATAGGCTTTACAGGAGAGGTCACGTGCTACTGTCATCTGAGTCACAACAGCGATGCAGTGCAGCCTAGACGTGACATAGGGTCACATCTGTGAGTCATCGTAGGGGTCAACCAATGGCGTAAGTAGAGTGCACAGCAGAGGGCTGTGCCGTATCATCATCAGTCACGAGTAACGCGGGGCAGTATTGTATGAGCGCAGCCTGATCACAGGCTGTGCTGCCAAGCCGGATCACATCAGTCACAGCAGGAGTCATGGTAGGTAAAAATAGATAGTCCGGACTGTAGCAAGCGTACCAGAGATCGTAACAAGTAGGCAGTAAGGAATGAAAAGAAATGAAGCATACAGGTGTAGCAAAGCATAACATTTGAACCTTGAAGTCACAAGCGCCCATGACTTAGCCATTCTACTCCAAAGAGTCTGCTTCACTCTTGTGTCATCAAGACCACCGGAAGTGTCTCACTCAGGACCATGTGCTTGTTGCCCTTGCATGTGTTCACTCTTGCCCATGCCTAAGTTGCACAAGTCGTGCTCACGGCCCCTCAAGCCATAACATATTTGCAAGACACTCCTGCTACTTTGGTCACTTGTGTATTGTCTGTGGTTGTCAGTCAAGCACACCACTTCTTGGGTCACCCTCCACTTACATCTCAGTCATTTCCTTCTTTTAAACCTACACATGCACCTTAGCACAAACTGACTTGGCAAATGCTTCAGACATAGAATACTAGTACTTCATTTGAATAAAGTCCCATTACCTGTAAGACAGCCATGAAACCACCCATACACGTACCATTTGAGTTTGTTGGGTCATCAGTATACAGTTCAGAGACAGGGTGGGTAGACCCATCCTGGCCCATCAAACATATGGCCATGCCTGTAATACAGTATGGTGCACAGCCCTGCAATGTACATTCACCTGTAGATAGTTGGACTTTCCATAGTGTCACAGACTCTCTGCAAGATAGAGGTCTTGCCAGCATTTGCCCTTCCAATAATCAGGACTCGAAACTTAGTGATTGGGAGTTGACAAGGGGGATAATGCGTAGCCATTAGTAGATGGAAGTGTCAGTGCCGCGGCGCGATTAGTGGTTGGTTGTAACTCACGGCCCGCCAGGGTGCCGGGATTTATGAGCACCGGCTGAACGCACGGTACTGTACCCTCATTTCTTTCATCATGGCTGACGGCCAAGAGATTACAATCACCACTATCACTGGCAGTACTACATCCGGTCCCTCATCTCCATCTTCTCCTCCCCCAGTCTTAGACTCGGCCAGATCTCCCATGCTACGCGCTCGCCCTCGTCTCCCCGCTGGCCCTAGAACACGCAAACAGACGGCATTCGCACAGCGACCTTCACTACTCGAAGATACATCAAAAGTTCAGGATCCCTCCTTCCAACAGATCCGTGAACCACCCTCAGATCCAGCTCCTGCCTGGACCATAACCGCCCGCGGTTCAGATATCCAATTGTCGGACCCCTTCTCTCCCTCATCCGTACCTCTTTTATCGACACCCATTTCCCCCCAGCAAACTGTAAACCGTCAAACAGAGCCCCCGGTCCCCCCAGTTGAGCCGGGGCAATCATTACCTTCCCACCCTTCAGCGTCCCCGAGCCCAGATACCTCTCAAACGTCTTTATCTCTTTCGCGTAGCCACCTACCTCTCCAAGACCGTCCCATGTCCCCCCAGTTACTATCCGCACAGGGCACCTCTCGCCCAGGGACCCCTTCCCCCTTCCCCCCCTTCTCATCTTCCCTGACAAGCCCCGTTCCCCGGAAGCCCTCTCAAGCCACAGTTTCCTCGGCTACGACTCCTCCGCTCGTTCTTCCTGCCGCCCAAATGAATCTCTCACCTGAGCCGCTTCCTTACAAGTACCTAACACTCGATGCCGCTCATTGGACCCTCACATCGGCGGAGCTTCAATCCCTCGTCTCGAGCGCCATCCGCGAGAGCGCAAAGGAACAGTTCATCCGCCTCCTCCCATCGACTATCATCGATACCCAGATGCCTGAAGATGCTGCGCGTATAGAGCACTCCTGGGACGCCGCCGCTGCACGCTGGCGCTTTGAGGCTCACCGCCGCAACATGTTGCTGCGCGCACTCGCAGCATCCGGCGCGGACAGCGACTTGCTCGCCCAACTCAGCGGCACCCTATCCAACATCGATTCGCACGCTCAAGATCTGCTCCATGCGGCGGTGCAACGCACACAGTTCACCACTGCCCGCGACACCCATCGCGCGAGCGCCCTTGCCGTTGCGCTGCGAAAGCTGAATGCGAGCTATGCACGCCGTACACGTGACCTTGACAAGTCCCGCGCGCACATCGCTGATCTGCGCAGCGAGATTGACGAGGCGTGGAAGGTCGCCAAGGAACAGGCGATTCTAATCGATGACCTCAGGGCTGCGGCCCTCGAGCAGCGCGAAAAGACCACCACTGGCTTGGGCGACTCAGTGACCGACGACGGCCATCCTGATGACGATGATGCGAGCGGTAGAGACGGTGCGAGCGTCGATCTCACCATGATCTCGCGCGCCGAGGTCATCGATGTGACTGGAAAGGCCGTTGCTGCCCAGGCGCGGCTCACGATGATGCGGACTGACCACCCTTCGGGCTCGCGTGCCCCGCCCCCTGCCTTCAATTCACGCTACCAGTCGTCCTCCGTGACGCCCGTGACGGACACTCCTCTACACAGGCAGCCGTCTACAACGAGCCAGGTAAGCCGCGTAAGCGCCGCCCGCAAGCGTAGCAGGCGCAAGAGCAAGGCGAGCCTGCGCCTCCCCGCATCCGTTAGTGCCCGCTCGCACTCGACTGCGCGGAGTGCGCGGAGTAAGAGCCGTAACAAGAAGGGAAAGGAGCCTGCGCAGGCAGAACATCCCCTTCCCTGGCTGCCGGCTGATATGGAAGGGTCTTTTCTGGAGATGGAAGGCCGTCCAGCTGGCGAGGACTGTGAAGAAGATGGAAGCGAAGGCGATGGTGGCGACGACGACGACGGAAGAGCGGATGGAGAGCTATCCCCAAACGGTGCGCAAACCGGTCCGTGATGCGCGTTCTCTCCCCCCGCTCTACTTTGCTGACCGATGAGGGTATCATTATCGCTGCCTACAGCTAGACCCCCCCTTCACCCACCTACACGGGAGGAGCAAGCGCCACTCGTGCTGAAAGTCACCTCATCTTCCCCAACATTCTCTCCTTCACCTCTGAACGATAACGCTCCCCCGGCGGCAAGGGTACCGTTGGTGCAAAGATCCACTTCCTTTTCTTCGGCTTCTACCCCCTCAAACTACCCTTCGACCGCAGCGCCGTCCCTCGCGTCCACACCAATTCTTCCCCCTTCGTCAGACTCCCACCGCCCACCACTACCATCGCGCCCACGGTCTGACGGTGCTGACGCGCGCGAAGAAGTCGTACGAGCGGGAGACCTGATCCCCGATCCTGCTTCCATCTTTTCCGTTACCACGACCGCATCCGCGCCCGATCTCGCACGTGATCCGTCGCTTGATATGCCTCCGATCTCCGACGGTAGCAAGCACCACAGTCATGCGGGCGCAAAAATTCGACGCAGCTTCAGCCAACTGCTGCACTTTGGCGAGGGCTCACACACGCGCCGGCGGAGCATGCCGTTTGCATTCAAGGTCCGTAGCGCGGTCGTGGGTTCGGAGACCAGTGCTGGTGCACTGACGCGGGATTCGCGTGGAGAGTTGCACTG
The DNA here is from genome assembly GCA_003313725.1 of Russula sp. MG48. Lineage (NCBI taxonomy): Eukaryota > Fungi > Basidiomycota > Agaricomycetes > Russulales > Russulaceae > Russula > Russula sp. MG48. The sequence goes on along the minus strand of QLOS01002737.1, from coordinate 8,272 downwards.
GGGTGAAGAATCGGAAGATGGATGGGAAGATACGCGTGAGGACGATGAGTAGAAGGATCTTTTCTTTTTTTCAGCTCCAAAAGAGTATGCTTTATGATGTTCGCGTTGCAGTGCCCTTGGGTTGTTCAGCTTGTAGATTTTCGTTCATCTCTTTGTCTACTCGCTCTTTCCAATCATACATGTCCCGCTTTCTTTATATACCTCACGTTAATTATATCTCTCTCGCGCTACGTTCTTGACCCCGTCCTTTCTCAGCTTACCCGGACCGGATGTCGATTCGGTGCTGTGGTCTGGGGATACATCTTCGTACTGTACGCATGCTCCTCCAAGCATATTTAATACACGTTCCCGATTCTACCAATGTTAGGAAACGAACACAAGGCTGATCTACATATCTTGTTGGGCTAGAGCGCGTGCGCCCCGGTTCGCGATGACAGTAAAGCTGCGTGAGCCCCAGTTGGTCTTTGTCGCCTCTGCGCTAGGCGGAAGATCCGCAGTGCCGCGCTCCCCGGCGATGCGCATGCCCTTTCCCAGCTGATCAACCTGCATAGAGTGTACGTGGATAGACACACGATACAAAGTCAGAAGAACACGTAGAGTTAAAGAGGGAGTGACGTACGTTGATCTGAAGTTTATCCGTGAACAATGACAGCCCCGTGAATATCGGCCTGTTCGTCACACCAACGGAGCTCAAAATCAGCGAGCGCTTCATGCGGTTGGCACTTACCCTGCGATCGCCTCGACAGGCCGAAATACCAGCCGGTTCGTATTGCGCAGAAAACCAGGGCGGAAGACGATCGTGTCAGCGTACCCGATGTCGGCCAGCCCTTGTTCGGTCGCGGCTTTGCAGCGCGAGTAGAACGAGTACGCGTCCTTGTTTGCCACGCCGGACTTTGCGAAATAGACCGTACCAGTAACCGCGATGTGTCAGCAGTAGTGCCACAGAGGGGCGCGAGAGGGAAACTGACTGAGACATAGACGAGACGTTGGCGCTGGGATGCGTCGCTGGTTTTTGCGGCGCGAGCGGCGTTGAGGACGTAGTCCTTGTCTACTTTTTCAAAGTTTTCGTGTGTCTTGGCGTCACGCATATTCGTCGCAAGCCTACACAAAAGAAAAGTGGGAAAAACGTCCGCGTGTGTTCTACGCGAATGACTTGCGCTCACGCGATAAAGACGACGTCGAACTTGCCCTCACGAAAGGTATCCTGCCAGTCATCGATACCCGAGTCCGCCTTGTCAAAATCGACCTTCCGTTGGTCGAGCTTTGCGCGCACATGCTCAGGAAAGCTCTCGAGCGGCGTGAGGCGGCGCCCTGCCTCACACACACGCGTAAAGTACGCTGAGCCGAGCACCTCGCGCAGGACGTGCCTCCCGACCTGACCTGTCCCACCTAGTACGAGCGCAGACTTGCCTGGGACTACAACCCAGCATGGGGTCAGAACGTGGACACGGCGACGTGCGTGCGCACTGACCTGACATTATCGGACTAAGTTGAAGCAACTGTAAGGGAAGAAAGTAGTGTTTGGCTCCTTAGTCACCTCCGAGTCGGGGGCACTCGGAAGCGAATACGGTATCCTTCGGCACAGAATTACATGCCACCAAATAAGTGGATGGCGAACACTCAGATTGCGTTCAATTCCATAGAGCACAGGCTTGATTTGATGCAAAAAAGGCAAGCGTTGGGGAAATCAAATTCAGTTCGACATTCGGGTATTCCCACAGGTCCTCCGGGCCTAGGATTTATCCGCAATCTCTTATCACGGTAACAACTCAACTACCGAGAGAACATCGGACAACGATAATTATTCTTTCTTAAGGCCACTGACTTACAGGATTCAAAAATCTACGCTTTCCACTCCGACTTTGGCACGCTGTCGATTCCCTCACTGCTGTAGTTCAACATAGGTTGCTGCAAAACCTCCCGTCAGCCAAGACCATATCCCCAAATCCCGCAGATCGACGGGGTGAAAACACGTACCGGGGAACAGCCCAACGCTGCCATGCTGGTTGCGGCCTGACCACCAATCCTCCGAGACAGCTTCGATCTCAGTGATCGTGTCACCCTCGCGGAAGGATAGTTCGTTGTCCTCCGCAGCGTCGTAGCTATAGGGACAAAAACATATCAGCCAGAAGCCTCAAAAGAAATGGACCCAGGAATCCCCCGGCTTACTCGTATAACGCGATCGCGATGACGCCCGCGGGTGCAGGCTCCGGCTCCGGCTCTGGCTCCGGCGCGACGGGAATGGCTGGCGCAGCCGGCGGGGGTGGAGGTGGAGGTGGAGGTGGAGGTGGAGGTGGAGGCGGGGGAGCTTCCGCCTCTGGTTCTGGCTCGGGCTCGGGTTCGGCGGGCGCCTCAATGAGCGTGACGTAAGCTGCTGGGAACAATCCACTCCGGGTGCCATCTGCGCTGGTGCCGGACCACCAGTCTGCGTCTTCTTGCACGATCTGCACGATGAGCTCTCCTTCGACGAGTGACAGCTCGTTATCTTCAGCAGCCTGATATATGGTGTTTATGAACGCGAATAGAGAGAGAGATGGGGAGCCGATTACGCACCTCATAATCGTACTGAGCGACAGCAGTAAGACCTTGATCACCGACTCCAAAAGCAGGGGGCACAGGTTCGGGTTCGGGTTCTGGTTCATGCACACTCAGTTGCGCTAACTGCAAGTAATCTCTTAGACCAGTCTTTGCCTAGAGCCGAGTTGAAAAAAGATTACCTGTGCGATAGGTGCAGCTGGAGGTGGAGGAGGCGGGGGAGGCGGTGGGGGCGGCGGTGGAGCCGCCACTTCAAGTTCAAGTTCAGCTTCGGGCTCCAACACAACAGGTGGACGGCTGGCAACCGGCGGCGGAGGTGGAGGTGGTGGAGGCTGCGTAGAGCTCAAACCCCCATCAAAGGCCCCTTTAAGGGATCCACGTACCACAAGCTCTTCGTCGGGTGTGGCCTCAGGCTCGGGTCCCCAAGAAACATCGGCAGCCGTGCCCGTAGCGGCAACGCTAGTCGCAGCGCCTCCCACAGCGGCAGCGCCCCACCTTCCTGCAGATGCCACAGATGGCGGCGCTCGGGAGAGTGCGGGAGCTGCAGCGACGCGGCTGGCCGCCTCTTCCTCCTCGGCACGCTTCTTCGCGAGCGCCTGACGCTCGCTCCATGTCATCCTACCGGTGGAAGCCCCGGTAGGGCGCGATATGGGAACCGACTGCGCGGCCAAAGCGGCTTGAGCCCGCGCTTCGAATGGGTTGTTCAGTTTCTTGGGCGGGGGGAGTGACACGGGGGTGTATGCTGTGCCCTGTGTCAGACGAAAGGATCGACCGGTGAACATGGGAGACGATTAGGTCGTGTGAGACTCACAACGGGGCCAATACGGTCGTCTTCAGAGGGCTTTGTGGGAACGTCTGAGCTAGGAACGGTGGCAGAGTGCGCTGGAACCGAGCGGGGAGTGACCACAACAGTCGGAGGGGGACGTGAAATCGCCGGCGGAGGGCGAGGTGCAGCAGAGATCGTGGGATTTGGTGCGTCCCAGGTGCCCGTAGGCACCCGTGCGGCAGCGGTTGCGCTGCCAACGGTAGTTGTCCGGAAGGTGGGACCCGATGGGGTTGATGCAGCAGGGATACCTGCGGAAGTATGTGAAGCAGAAGGTACGGCAGGCTTGGGAGGCGCGGGCACTGTCGCGCTGCGTATGGCGGCAATATCGACCTTCCCAACCGGAGTGTAATTTGTGCCTACCGGTGCGATGGGCTCGAACTTGCGTGCCTGCTCGTTATGCGCAGAATACCTGGAGCCCGATGCAGACTCGACGCGCGACATGATCAGAGATGGGGTTACATCGGACTATTGCACGTAGAATTAGATCACGAAAGGACGGGAAGCGAAAAAAGGGGTGACAGACTTCATTGCGGGCGCTGATGACGACGTGGGTTCCGCGGAAGAAACGGGCGACAGCGGACGAATGAGTGTGAAATAGACCTTTTTTCGCCTCTGGGACGCCATCACCGCACCAGTTGATCTGCACGAACTTGGGTAGTTTGCTCTGTTGACAAAGGGTGAGTGTTCAATTGGGGAGTGGCTCGAGACGGTGACTGGGGCGCACGTTCGGATCAGTTACTCGGGCGTATGCATATTGAATCCTATAGCGGCTCTGTAAGAGGGACCGTGGGATGGAAGAAGGTAAGGAGTTGATTACCTGCCGTCAGAGAATTCCTCCTCAAGGTCTTCGAGGCCATTTCCAGTGGACTGGACTCTGAGATCGTTTGAAGCCTTTTCATAGGTGAGGATGACCCAATCTATACCGCGTGAATTAAGGACGTCTTGATATGCCCTTGTGATGTCTGGGCTTGACAAGTTGACCTGTAGAGACATTGTCAGTCACCACTGACTGCACAATCGATGAAAGGTCAGGTCTGGCTCGAATTATGTCATCATAGCTACTGTACTCATCTAATGCCATGGCTTCTGTTCGGTCCCTTTCTCGCGGTACCCCCTCTCCCGCTCCCGTGTGATATAAAGTAGGACTCGGAGTCCCCCACCGCACTTCCTGCGTCAACATGTCAGACTCAGTCCCTCCTCAGCCTCTCCTTCCACTGACCACCAGCTCTGTATTTGCAATCCGATCTTCAATTTCCATCGATGCCCCAAAGCAAAAGGTTTGGGACGTCCTGCTCGACTTTCCATCCTACGGAGAATGGTGCGTGCTCCCTACCATGACGTCCGCCTGCTAAGCTAAGCTGGGGACCGTATTCACAGGAACCCGTACATGTACTTTGCTCCCTCCTCTTCCCCATTCCCCATCTCGTGACTTACCCATGTGGCATAGACGCTCCCAGCAAGTTATTAGCGACCACGATAAGACTCCTCTCCTCTCCCAGACCCCCGTCCCGGGTCGTCGCCTCCGGCTACGACTTCACACACCACCGACGATGGACGACGCCGGTACGAAATCCTCCACCGTCGACGAAATCTTGACCCACGTCGACGACGCAAACTTTCGTCTTGCGTGGCGCTTCACGACGCCGGCGCACTGGCTAATCACTGCGGAGCGTTGGCAGGTCTTACGGGACTCTGGGCCCGGAGGTAGCCAGACGACGATCTACGAGACCTGGGAGTTTTTCGGGGGGCTGCTGGCGTACCTGATCTGGTTCTTTATGCGCGCCAAGCTCCAGAGTTCGTTCGATGTTATGTCGCGTGCGCTGAAGGACCGAGCTGAACGTGTGGAACGAGAGTGACGACGTATACCATACAGTAGTCGAGGAGTGGTATGTATTAATCTAACCGAATTTCACGCGTGGCGCCGGGAAGAGGAGACCATTCGATGGGCCAAGTGCAAGGCTCCAGCGCCTTACAATATTGCGCGACGCGCACGCTAAGCTAAATAAAGCTAACTACTCCCCTTCACTTCCCGTGACTGTATAGTACAGGCCTTCAATGAATGACAATCTTGACACTGTACAGGAACCCGTGGATGTACGTTCCTCCTCTTCACTCGCTCCTCTTTCTCACTCCGTGACTTACTTATGTTGGCATAGACGCTCCCTGCAAGTCATAAGTGACGACGACAAGACTCCACTCCCCCCCCAAATCCCCGCCCTGGGTAGTCGCCTCCGGCTCACCATCCACACACCACCGACGATGGAGGACACCGGCACGAAAACCTCTACCGAAGAGGCAATCGTGATCCACTTCGACGACGCAAACTTCCGCCTTGCGTGGCACAATGCGCTGCCGCGCTGGGTTCTCAATGCGGACCGTTGGCTAGTCCTACGGGACGCCGGACCCGAGGGCAGCCAGACGACGATCTACGAGACCTGGGAGTCTTTTGCGGGGCCATTGGCGTACCTGCTCCTGTTCTTCTTCCGCGCCCAGCTCCAGAATTCGTTCGATATTGAGGCGCACGCGCTGAAGGACCGAGCTGAACGTGTAGGATGAGAGCGACGGCGTAAATTGTAGTACGGTGCACACATGCAATCACATAGCCTTGCCTTGCTCGCTTGAACGAAGTGTGGTGACTTCTCTGGGGATACACTCTATCACGGTACGACCCGGGTCCAAGTGCTGAATACTCGGGGAACCCAAGAGACGGTACAGAACCTCATCAAACTTGGGAGGTCGCAGGGATCTCTATGGCTCCAAAGGCCTGATATATTTGAGAGGGGTGGTATCAGTTCCACAAGCCTGGACTGCGGCCCGGGGGGAAACAAGTTCCCCGGTTGTCATCCGGGTCAAGAGCAAATGCGTCGTGCTTGCCCTGTCTTAAAGTAAGCGATTGAGGCTTCTCGGCTTTGCAATGTGGTGGTGAGAACTACGATATCCACGCAAGGATAGGGGCCAGGCGTTGGTATGGGCCCTTCAGACATGAAAATTTCTCTTCCGTGCACTGACACTGATACAGCTCTCAGCAGGCCATCAGCCCAATCTTGACGATGATAAGGATCTCCTGTACCGGTCAAGGTGGGAGGCGGCCCAGGGGTGCTTGTTGGAGTAGGGACTAGGTAGATACACGTTAGTGGAAGGTAAAAGGGTAGGGAACATTAATGCTACTGACCTCAGTCTTCGAGAGAAAGACCGAGGGACTACTGGCGGACAGTATCATACTATAAGTATCCATAACGAAGGTAGGATCGGGTGAAAATAAAATTTATAGTGAGTTGAGACGCATCAGGATTCAGGACGATCAAGTCGATCTATCTGGTCCTGCCGGCCCGGCCGTTGGCACGCCGCCGCAGCGTGTGGCTGCGCCTCCCAACAGTGCTTTCTCGGGACTCCGATCAAGTATCGCGAATATACTCACTGGTGGCAGGCCGTCCATTCGCTTCTTAGTTCTGCCAAAGAATTTGTTTGGCATACACATGGTTCTGCGGGTCGAGAAACTTTGGGGCAAACTGCATTCCAGTTTGCCACACAGTCTGTTAGATTACTGCATTTGCATCAAACAAAGGCCCAGTACCAAAACCCAGCGCCTGTTAGTGTTACGCCGGACACGAGTCTAAAGCTGCAGTGAAGCGACGACGATATCATCAATCTCGACTTCAAAGTGACCATGGCCGGCTCGGAATGATCCGAGAAACAAAGATACGAGTATTTTGGAAGCCCGAGAGGAACTGATCCCATTCAAACAATAATTCCATGGGCGTGATATGACCGGCTCTGGTGACCCGTGGATACCAATTTTAAGGGTAATTCCTTTTTGCTCCTCTGAAAACCTCACTGAGAACTAGGCTTTCCTGTTTGCAACAGTACGAACGCCCATTCAATTAGATTATCCGTACCTATGAAAATGTCTGCTTCATTCCCTGGTCTATGAATGGCCGTCCAATTCTGATCCCAGGAGATAAACGGGACCTAACCCCATACTTCGATTTCCTGAGGGCGCGTCCTCAGAATTGAGCATCGGGTCGATCGCTGAGACATTGTCTATACTACTGGGGTACTCTGAATGCGACCGCGACGTTTCCTAGTCTGGGAACTAGATTGTGGGTGAGGAAAACGAGTGTGGGGAAGGAGATAATACCCCTTTATCCTCGGGACGAGCAAAAGGTTCTTGTTAGACTCGAGATGCCGTTAGCGATCCCACTGGCACTAGCAGTACATAACCCGTAGCATACCTTCCCATCCTTGGAAAAACCCGGATGTCTGGTTTTATCAGCTGACAAGGATAGGTGAGTGTACAATGAGTATGCATTATTACTTCTTGTCATGTCCCGTGAAGCACTTGCGAGGTGTGTCGTTGTCAAGACCGCCGACTCGGACAGCTGGCCTCAGAAGGTTGGAAACTGACAAACTTGAAGCGGAGCCAGGGATGGAGAGAAAAGTGAGTTCTTGGGTAACCAAGGACATGCATAATTGTGTGGACTTCTCGATGCACTTTCGGTTTGCTACATGTATCAATAGACCAGGAAGATAGCAACTGAAGTGCCATGCAATGGCAAGTACCGTGACGTAAAACAAAGCGACATTGTTGAGTTATTGTTCGTTCAACAGTTCCGACTGAATCAACGTGACAATAAAACTTTTTTAAAGAGACAAAGGAAATCATGCTATTGTTGCCAGTGTCTCTTGGCTGTATCTTTTTGTACTCAAGCCCGCTCTTAAACATGGTTCGCTAGTCTCTCTAATCCGTCCGTCTCACCTGGCCAACTTGAACTCGCACCGCACACCATCTCCGTAACGCTCGTACTGTAACGATTCCCTGTTCTGCTGTACCACTCTCGCCTCTCAAGTTTTTCTTCCTCGTCAGTGGCATCGCAAGTCAAATCTGTCCGCCCTTTCACCGCTATTTCAGAT
>QLOS01002736.1:0-14314 GCA_003313725.1 Russula sp. MG48 | reverse complement strand
ATCATCTGCAATGGCCTATAATTCTGCCACTTGCTGATCCCTTAAAAATATACTAAAAATGTTTTATAATTAATAATGTTAAAAATAAATTATTATTAAAATTCCATAATAAATATTATTGTTATTAAAATTGTAAAATTAAAACAAAGTAGATTTTATACCAATATTTAACATAAATATAAGTTAATTAAAATTAAAATTAATGCATAAAATTATAATCATAATGCTAATACTAACTAAATCATGTTATAATTAAACATTTATTTACAATTAATTTAAGTGCTATTTATATGTATATTTTATCTATATTTTAGTTATATTTTAGTTATATTTTATTTTATTTTATTTTATTTTATTTTATTTTATTTTATTTTATTTTATTTTATTTTATTTTGGCCCCAAATATATTGATAGTGATATTACAATCCCCCAGATCCTTTTTACAATCATATTACAATCATTTACAACCCATTTACAATTCTATTACAATTACTCAAATCCCATTTACAACCATTCACAACCATTTACAATCATATAAATTACAATTACCCAAAACCCATTCACAAACCCATTACAATCATTCACAATTATATTACAACCCTCCAAAACCCATTTACAATCCTATTACAATCACCCAAATCCCATTCACAATCATATTACAATCATTCACAATTCCATTACAATCATTCACAATTCCATTACAATCATTCACAATCCCATTCCAATCATTTACAATTCCATTACAATTACCCAAAATCCATTCACAATCATATTACAATCATTTACAATCTCATTACAATCACCCCAAATTCATTCACAATCTTATTACAATCATTTACAACCCCCTCCCAATCCTATTACAATCATTTACAACCCCCTCCCAGTCCTATTACAATCATTTACAATCCATTTACAATCCTATTACAACCACCCAAAATCCATTCACAATCCTATTACAACCACCCAAAATCCATTTACAATCCTATTACAACCACCCAAAATCCATTTACAATCCTATTACAACCACCCAAAATCCATTTACAATCATATAACAATCATTTACAATCCCATTACAATCACCCCAAATCCATTCACAATCCTATTACAACCATTCACAACCCTTCACAATCCTATTACAACCATTCACAACCCTTCACAATCCTATTACAACCATTCACAACCCCTTCACAATCCTATTACAATCATTTACAACCCCTTCACAATCCTATTACAATCATTTACAATCCCCTCCCAATCCTATTACAATCATTTACAACCCATTCACAATCCTATTACAACCACCCAAAATCCATTCACAATCCTATTACAATCACCCAAAACGCATTTACAATCCTATTACAATCACCCAAATTCCATTCACAATCATATCACAATCATCTAAATCCTAATGACAATTGCCCTATGATCAATTACAACATTGTCATTAAAGGTCGTGGTATTATACACATCACCTATAGGGCAACTGCCCTAGCTATTGTGATTAAAATGGTAGCTACGACTCAAGAAGGGCGGAAGCATGCCAGGCACTGGATGCTAGACCTCGAAAACTACCACTTCTTGAACAGAAATGCCGCGGCCATCGCACAGGAAGACAACCGCGTCGCGCATGCCCTCACCCTCATCAGGGGGCCACATGTAGATGGATGGGCACGCCAACGCATGAAATGGCTGCAACAGGTCTCCAGAGTGTTACGATCTCTGGTACGCTTACTACGGCCCGGGTTATTTATTTTTACCTACCATGACTCCTGCAATGACTGATGAGATCCGGCTTGGCAGCGCAGCCTGTGACTAGGCTGTGCTCATACGATACTGCCTCGCGTTACTCGTGACTGATACTGATACGGCACAGCCCTCTGCTGTGCGCTCTACTTACGCTACTGGTTGACCCCTACGATGACTCACAGATGTGACCCTATGTCACATCTAAAGCTGTACTGCATCGCTGTTGTGACTCAGATAGCAGTAGCACGTGACTCCTCCTGTAAAGCCTATATAAGGGCTCTAGTTTATGCCAGTCAAGCCCTAAGCTTGACTTAGTTTCACAATCGATTCTAGTCTCGAACCCCTCACTTTTGCTTCCTCTCTCAGACGTGGTCTAGCCCTCTGAGAGCAGTAAGAGAACTCGCTTCGTCTCACACGCCTCTCTGAGTCGCTGCAAGACTCAGCTCTGGATCGCGTCCCTAGATATCACCCTTATCTAGACGCCTATCTACTTCGCGTTTACTCTAAGTCACTCGTCATCCCTGCGGTCACGTGGGAAGGGTCACGTTACCTTCGTGCTCAAGCAACTCGCACTCAGTCACTCGCGCATAGGCACGTGCTCTCGCATCATACTCACGTGACGCGTCTCGCACACAGTCTCGCATCGCACAAGTCGTGCTACCGGCCCGTCGAGCCGTAACACACAGGTAGAGGTCATGCGTAAGGAGTATCTCTAGTACCTGGGCAGTGATGCGGCAGTGAAGGGGGTAGTCCAGGGGCATGTGCACGAGGATATCATCCATGTACACTGTAACATAGCCTCCGTCAATGAGTTCCTTGAAAATCTGATTCATCATGGTCTGGAAGGTCACTGGGGAGTTGGTGAGGCTGAAGAACATGACCATTGGTTCGAATAGTCCTAAGTTTGTCTTGAAGGCTGCCTTCCATTGGTCTCCTTCATGTATGCGAATGTTGTTATAGCCCCATCTGATGTCCATCTTCATAAACAGTGCATGCCCCCTCACCCAGTCAATTAGTTCTGGGATCAGCGGTAGTGGGTAGCGATTGCAAATGGTGACGGTGTTGAGCTTTCGATAGTCGATGACCAGGCGTAGGTCTCCGTTCTTTTTCTTGACGTAGAAGACTGGGAATCCATACCTGGAGTCTGAGGGGCGGATCAAGCTGAGGCCCTCATTCTCCTTGACAAATTCTCGTTGTGCAGCCTGTTCCCTGGGATTGAGCAGGTAGATCTTGCAGTCCATGGTGTCCGGGGCGTCAGGCTTGAGGTCAATGGCATGGTCCCAGGGTCGTGATTCTGGGAAGCGCTGCACTGCTTGTTCGCTGAAGACCTTCCTGAAGCGGTGGTAGTGAGCTGGTACTATCTGGTCCCATGTCCTCTTTTCTTTTGGCTGCGCCTCCTCAGTGATGCGTTGGGAGACGGTGGTCTTGCAGAGACGCATGATGAGTTCGTCTCCTGGTTCTAGGAGGGGTTGGAATGAGGGGGTGTCGACCTGTAGTCCCGCGACCTGTACTGGAGGTGTGGGTTGGAGTAGTGACGCTTCTGGTGTGCAGAGGGCAATATCTTGGTCAATGGTGCCCTTTGTCCAGTTGATGCAGGGGTTGACTGATGCGAGCCATGGGTAGCCCAGTATGAGGTTGTCCCCTCCCAGTTCTGCAATGTAAAAGCGATGGATGTGGCCTTTCTTGCCAGTGACTATTTCGAGTTCAGTGAACCTGGTGAGTTCCCCAATGCTGTTCTTGCTCCCATCTGCGTTCCATAGCTTCCTGGGACGTTTGAGGGGTAGTGTGGCGATTTTATTCCTTCTAATGAATGTTGGGCTGACGAAGTTTTCTGTTGCCCCACTGTCAATGAAGACAGGGAGCTCGGCCTTGGCAGTCGAGGTGTGTAATTGAGCTGGGATACGCAACGATTTGATTCTTGGTAGGTACACATCACGACAGAACATTGCCCGAATACTGGCCGACATATTCAGGTGCCTTGAAAACCCTGAGTCTCCCACATCTGACCCATCTTATCATACTGCTCGTCACTGAGGGCGGCCATCGCTTTGAGGATTTCTTCTGGAGCCATTACTCCTGGTGGGGTAGAGGCCACTGATGCAACAGCATCCCCTGGGTCCTCTTCTTCATATTCTTGTGTTACTTGTGCCTTTGCAGCGCAAGGGAAGCTTCCTTTGCCCTTCCTTTGCAGGCATTGTCAAGTGAGATGACCTTGTTTCTTGCACTGGTAGCAGTGTCCTTCCTTCTGGAGGCGGGCTTTCTCTGAGTCGCTGAGCATGGCCCTGAGGCGGTCTACTTCCATGGGGACTGGTCCCATCTGGCTTGGGCGAAGCGGCTGCTGGTGGCGCTGCGTCTGTTGTTGGGGGCGAGAGCCTCATGCAAGGAAGGGAAGGAAAGGACGAGAAGTCCGCTGGGCTCCTGCCAAGGGGTTCTGCTGCCTCTGTTGGGCGAGGATACCTTGCTCAATCTGCCAGTGGACGTGGTTGGTGCGTGCAGCATGCTTCCATTCTTCCCATGTCATAGGGACAGGCCTTTCTTTGAGGCAGGCCCTGAGGAGTCCAGGATTGAGGCCCTTCCAGAAGTACCAGACCACCGCAGGGTTGTTTGGCTCAAGATTTCCTCTTTCTGCAAGCTCTTTGAACCTGACAATGTAGCTATCGATGCCTTCTTGTGGGCTCATCCAAATTCCCATGAGCTCTTGCTGCGCTTTCTGCGGGGCCGAGATGTCTGCATAGTCAAGGAGGAATCTGGTTTTGAAGGAGTCCCACAGATGGTCGTCTTGTATGAGGCCCCTGGAGACTTGTTGTAGCCATTTCATGCGTTGGCATGCCCAGCCATCTACGTGTGGTCCCTTGATGAGGGTGAGGGCATGTGCGACGCGATTGTCTTCTTGGGTGATTGCTGCGGACCTTCTGTTCAGAAAGTGGTAGTTCTCGAGCTCCAGCATCCAGTTCCGGGCTATCTTTCATCCTTCTTCGCCACCCCTGAAGGGTTCTGGGGGTTGGCCCACTAGCTTTGCATCCGCACCTTGTGGGGCTGGGGCATCGAGGTCGAATCCTGGAAATCTGGGTGGTTCTCCTCCAGGTGGTCCTACTCCGAGTGGTCCTCCTCCTGGGTAGCCTCCACCTCCTCCTGGCGGTCCTCCACCTCCTCCTGGCGGTCCTCCACCTCCTCCTGGTGGTCCTCCACCTCCTGCTGGCGGTCCTCCGCCCCCTCTGCGAGGTGGATCAGCGTGGGGCTCTGCTGGGGCGAATGGATTAACTCTGGCAATGTCTGCGTATGTCTGGCCAACTGCAAGGGCGAAACGTGGTGGGGCAATGGTGTGGGTGCTCATGACTTGCACTGGGTCTTCTTCTTCTTCGATCAGGCTTGGGTCCCTAACTTCTTGGCGTGCTGCACCTTCTAGTGCTCCTCCTACTGCTGATGTAAAGGCAGTAGTGTCATCCTCTGGGTCTTCTGGGTCTCATGGTTCCCCTAGTAATGGGAAGCGTGTCTTGGTGTTTGCGTAAGCGAAGTGTTTGTTAGTCTTGTTGTCGTATGCAACTTCGTACCAGGCACCTGCTACGTGGTGTATTGGGTATGCTGCGATCTTGGATCGTCCTGGGAGGATGGCAAGGAAGTAGTGCCCTGTCCACGGGATCATTCCTTCAAAGTGTGTGGATGACTCGTATCCTTCTTGGAGGAAGAGGACTTGCTGGTTGTCCTTCTTATCATCCTCCACACAGAGTGTAACTGTGAACGGCTTGAACTTGTGGTCTACTGGTGACTCCACGATGGTATTCGGGCCAGGGGCCTCTGGCTGACTGGGAAAGTCTGTTCTAATGTCACGCCCACCAAGTGAGCGTACCTCCACAGGCAAAGGAGGGGGCGTAGGTGAAGCTGGTGACTGAGGACGCGAAGGCAGGAGGTCTGTATACCTATCACGTGCAGGCGTACTCTTGTGACATCTAAGGGAGAGCTTTCCCTTGCCTTTGAGCATATACTAGTGCTCCACAAGGGGTGAGCGAAGTCTGGCAATTGACCAGAGGAATGATGGTTCACAAGCTGAGGAGGAGGCAACTAACTGGCTTGAGATTACAAGAGAACAGACTTAGGGTCTGTCCTAGGCATACAACACGATATAAGTACATACAGGGATGACTCAGGAGGAGTCAGAGCGAGTCATGGTGTCCCTAGGACACCGCTACTAGTACAGAGTCACTAGGAGTCATTGGGAGTCATCGTACCGTATGAGTCAGTGGGTGCCAAGCCTGAGGCAGTGCATGCGCAGAGGCATGCATATGTAGCACTAGTGGGTGCACATCGGTCCCGGCGGCCCATCAGGCCGGGTGGTAAGTGTACAGAGCGAGAATGGAAGGCAGAGACGGAGTCACGGGCCATAGGGGCCCAGCAGTCCATAGGTGAAATGCAGGGAGTCATAGGCAGTAAAAATGAAAAGAATCAAGGCGTACAGTTGTTACGATCTCCCTTGCGGACTGCGGACCGTTTTCCCTTCGTGCTTACGTCCATATGCTTACCTTTACCCCGTACGTGACTCGGTCTGACTCGGGTTTGCTTACTGTACGATATGACGTCTGTGGAGCGTGCGTGACCCATGTGGAGCGATGTGTGCCATCGCTCCACTACTATACTTAGCTCCAGACCTTGGACTGACTCACTACCCTCGTTATGACTCAGGTAGTAGTTAGCATGTGCCCCCTGTAGCTCCCTATATAAGGAGCCCCCTTTGCGCCAGTCAAGCCTTAAGCTTGACTTAGTTTCTTAATCGAGACCCGACCTTGCTTCGACTCTTGAGCTTGCCGCTTTAAGACGCTCCCACCACCCTCTTGCCTTGCCTCTGTCCTAGTGCTCGCTTAGCACTACCTTGCTTCGCTCTCACGCCTCTCTAAGTCGGCTGCAACGACTTAGCTTTGAACCTTGAAGTCACAAGCGCTCGTGACTTAGCCGTTCTACTCCGAAGACCCTGCTTTACTCCCGCGTCTCCGAGACCACCGGAAGTGTCTCACTCAGGACCACGTGTTCGTTGCCCTTGCATGTGCTCGCTCTCGCCACACGCCTAGTTGCACAAGTCGTGCCCACGGCCCCTCGAGCCGTAACATAAGTCAAGCTTCCTCCTTTACGTCTACAGGAACCGCCCTGGACGACGCTGCCTTTGCTGAACGCCTTCAGGAACTTGCCAGACGCCGCCTCCACATAGAACGTTGGAGATCCCACTTGGACGTCGCCATCTACAACCACAACGCTGTTTGCCACCATACCTGCCAAGGAGGAGCCACAGAAGTACACCTTTCCCTCTGTATCGAAAGAGACGTCTTCTGCCACATCGACCAAGAGTGGCAAGGAGAATTTAACTTGCTAGAAGCCGCCCTCACAATCCTCGAACTCTCACTAACACCCTGGAGTCTGCTAGACAACGCGGACTGATTGGAGTCAGGGAAATCACGCCAGACGCCCTCTGCGACGCCATAGAATTCACGCAATACCTGCTAGACCAAGCCAGAGGTGACGCGAACCGCCACAGCCGCGACTGTTACCTCCTCTGTGACAGAGGACCCAACCACCACCACCGCCTCCTAGACCAGCTCATTCGTGAACTGGAAAGCTTCGCACAAGAGCTAAACTTCATCTGTAACGCCTTCTTTGAGACGGCAGGCTTCCCTCTCCCCTCATAAGCAACCCTGGAAGAAATCAGACTCGCGCTCTCTCGAGGATACAGAACGAGAGTCCCGATCAGAAGAGAGGACGATCTTCCAGACTACATCAAGGGAGAAGCCCACTGGAGAAGGAACGATACAGACAACTACTGGTGTTACCACGTCCGCCTCTTTACCCCGCTAGGCATTAGAGAAAGACCCATCGAGTATCTCAACGACGACTGGTACCTTATAACCTACAACCAAGGAGAATATTGGACACGCGCAAGTGAAGTCCTAGAACTCGAACACGCCAACGAAACCGGGCTAGGACACAGTTCGCTCAAACCGGAATCCCCAGAGCCCATCACAGTAGACCCAGCTAGTCCAAGTCGCGCATCCTCAGCCTTTCACAGTGCCAGTGAAGGGGAAGAACCCACACCAGTCCCCCAAGCCATCTCGCCGCTCGAAGAGTTCATTAGTACAGGACTCCAGAACGTAGCTACGTTACAGGGAGCACACCCACTCCTCCCAGAAACACAAGAAACACCCCAGCTCCTGCAAATCGCTCACGCAGCAGCTCAGCCAACCACACCACCGCCTATCCTCCAGCAACCACAGCCACCAGCACCTCCCGCACCTCCAGTAATGGCCGCAGTCGCCCCACCAAGGAATGACAACAGAGCAACGGGGAACAAGCCCACCACCTTCGAAGGGGACCAAAGCAAAAGCGACAACTTCCTCAGGGAGTTCAATATCTACAGGATCCTCCACAGTACCTCAGAAAATGTTACTATCCCCTATAATCGTGTGGCCCTCGCTATATCCCTCATCAGGGGACCAAAAGTCGACGACTGGGGTGATGCCCAGATGAAAGCACTCAACAACAAAGTCTCCAGGCAGATCAACCCCATCGCACGAGCAGACGAAGTCCTGTGGACAGAATTCGAAGACAGCTTCAAAAGGGCATTCACTGACACGGCCAAAGAACAAGAGGCCTACAGGAAGCTCACAGAGCTGTGCATGCAAGGGGATGATATCGACGGGTACATCGCCAGCTTCGACCACTACGTCCTTGCATCAGGATGGTCCCCAAACGAACGAGGGACGTTAGACCTCTTCACCAAGGGCCTGCGCCGAGGAATAGCACTCAAGATCCTCGATAGAGACACGGTCCCCACAACGATCGAAGGGTGGAAGGAAGCGGCATGCAAAGAAATCCAAAGAACGGCCCGGAAAACAGCAATGTTGGGACCAAACCCCAACCCCCCACGCTTCACACCACGCCCCTGCTTCACCCCCAGACCTACTCCACCAGCCCGGCCTAGTCGAAACAACATCCCTGTCCCTATGGAGGTGGACGCCAATCGCTTAGGAGGACCACTAACCATCGCAGAAAAGAAGAAGCTCATGGATGAGCGAAAGTGCTTCTACTGCAAGGAAGTGGGCCACCGGGCGTATCAGTGCAGCAGAAAGCCAGGACGACGAGGACCACCACCACCCAAAGCAAGGGTGACAGAAACAGAAGCCGCCTCCAGTATCGCGCCAGAAGATAGCGCTAGTCAGGTGTCGCAATCAGACCTCATTTCCCAGCTACGTTCCATGAATGCCACAGAGCGCACTGCCATGTTTGATCAGATCATAGAAGAGGATCTGGATTTTTAAAGCAGCTTGATCTATCAGCCTGGGATCAAGCTTCGCGAATTTGTACCATGTATGTTTCGAACCGAAATAGTGTCAATGCCAATTTTACTTTTTCAAACATACATGGGAAGGCTGCGGAAAGAGCACTAGTGGACAGCGGCGCCACAGACAATTTCATTGACCAAAAAACCGCTAAACGACTTCGCCTCACCCCACACCTTCTCCCCCAACCACGCCTCCTGTACAATGTGGACAGATCAGAAAATCGCAGCGGAAGGATAACTACCTACTGCGATCTCCTCATCAAGCAAGGAAGCAAGGAACACATCCAACGCTTCTACTGGGCCAACCTAGGACGAGACAGAACCATCCTAGGCTTTCCCTGGCTACATGCGTTCAATCCCGTCATTAATTGGGCGACCCGCACCATCCAAGGAGGACCGATCTTGCTAGCAACAACGGGGAGGAAGGCCCCGGAACAACCCAAAACCCTACTACGCTACGCCCAGATGCTCAGACACGCGCTGGACGCCATAGGATGGGAGGAAGGAGACAGCCTCATCCTCCAGATCAACCGAACCAACATCGCCCAAGAATGGGCAATACGAGCGCACCAAGAACGAAAGGCCCCCACAGCCGCGGATGTCCCAAGGGAATACGCACGACACTGGAGAGTCTTCTCGGAAAGAGAGGCACAGCGCTTCCCCCCCAGCCGAGAAGATGATCATGCGATCAACCTTAAACCAGACGCCCCAGCAACGCTAGACTGTAAAGTCTACCCCCTTAACCCAAAGGAACTGATCGCTGCCGATGCCTGGATCAAGGAACAGCTCGACAAAGAGTACATCCAACTGTCGAAATCCCCGTATGCCACACCATTCTTCTTCATCAAGAAGAAGGATGGGTCCCTCCGCCCGGTCCAGGACTATCGCACACTAAACAGCTGGACGATTCGGGACGTGTACCCCCTGCCCGACATTAACATCCTCACCAGAGATCTAGAAGGACGCGCCCTATTCACAAAGTTCGACATCCGTTGGGGATACCACAATGTGCGCATCAAGGAAGGCGACCAATGGAAAGCGGCCTTCAAAATGCCACAGGGACTCTTCGAGCCCCGCGTCATGCTCTTCGGGCAGTGCAACGCCCCAAGCACCTTCCAGCGAGTCATGGACAGACTACTCCGCCCACTAAAGCTCAAATATCCCAGGATGATCTTTGTCTACATGGATGACATCCTCATTGCCACGCCCCTAGACCCTGCCCTACATCGACGGATTGTCCACGAGCTCCTAGATGTCCTGGAAGAAGGATCATTCTTCCTCAAACTGCAGAAATGCCTCTTCGAACAGCGGAAGGTCGAATACCTGGGACTCGTAATCGATGGAGAATCACTGCGCATTGAGTCTAGCAAGCTGAAGGGAATCAAAGAATGGCCCCGTACCCTCACTAGCATCAAGCAACTGCGGTCCACCCTAGGAGTGCTAGGGTACCAGCGCCCTTTTATCCCAGGCTTCGCAGAAATCGCTCGCCCACTCACCAACCTGCTAAAGAAGGGGACTCCCTTCGTCTGGACGGATGAATGCGCAAAGGCGGTAGATAGACTCATCCATATCGTGACCAGCAACCCCGTCCTCTGGCAGCCCAGCCCAGCACGGCCATACGAACTCGAAGTAGACGCCTCCCAAAACGCCACAGGAGCCATCCTGTACCAGTATGACCCCCAGGGACGTCGCAGACCGGTGGGATATGACTCCAAGACGTTCACTGCGACCGAGCGCAACTACCCTATCTGGGACAGAGAGTTCCTAGCCATCATTCGAGGACTAGAACACTGGCGCCATCTCCTCATGGGCGCACAACACCAGGTCCTTGTCATCACAGACCACAAGAACCTCCAGTACTACAGATCCCCCCAGAAAATCAACCGGAGGATCGCCCGCTACATCCTCACGCTAGGAGACTATGACATCACCCTAGTCCACCGCCCAGGGGCAACCAATAAGGCTGACGCCCTCTCTCGCCGACCAGACTTCGATAACGCAGAAAATGACAACGAAGACGTCATCGCCCTGCCCCCACACCTCTTCACTAATGCTGCAACTGCTGTAGACCTGGAAGACCGCACCCTGGCAGCCCAAAAAGACCACCAATCCACGCTCGCCACATGGGCCTCCACCTACCCCCTGGAACGCCGCCCCGGAGGAGGGTGGTGGCACACTGACCGCCTGGTTGTCGTGGCAGACAACGACCTTAGGAGGGGGGTAATTTCCCTCTACCATGACTCAGCAACGGCTGGACACCCGGGCATCCTAAAAACTTGCCTCCTTATCGCCAAAGACTACTGGTGGCCCAACATGAAACAGACGGTCCTCGCCTATGTCAAAGGGTGCGCCACCTGTCAAGCCACCAAAGCTAACACCACAAAACCAACACCGCCTCTCATGCCTATCACGACCAACCCAACCGCCCTGCCATTCGAGACAGTTGCCCTTGACCTCATCATCAAGCTGCCCCCATCAGATGGCTTTGACTCCATCCTCACAGTAACGGACCACGATTGCTCAAAGGCCGCCATCTTCATCCCCTGCAGAGAAGCGATGACAGCTCCAGAAATCGCAACACTCTATGCCAAGAATATCTTCCCCCACTATGGCATCCCTCGGAGGATCATCAGCGACAGAGGAACACATTTCGCCTCGCACTTTCCTAGAGAACTCTGCAAGTCCCTTGGCATAGAACAGAACATTAGCACCGCCTACCACCTGCAGACAGACGGCCAGTCCGAACGCACCAACCAATGGCTGGAACAGTACCTCCGCATTTACGTCAACCACCAGCAGAACAACTGGGCCTCACTCCTACCAGTTGCCCAATACATCCATAACGCCTGGCCCAGCAGCACCACCAAGCAGGCGCCGTTCCAGCTCCTCATGGGCCATGTACCACGCGCCCATCAGCCACAAAGATCCGAGAAAATGCCGACGCTCTAAGAACGCCTAGACCGCATCCAAGAAGGCCGGCAATCAGCGCAGACCGCCATCACCAACGCCCAGACCATCATCAGCGCCAGAAAGGGAGCGCGATTTAAGCCATTTGCCCAAGGACAAAAGGTCTGGCTCGAAGGGAAGAATATCCACATCACTCAACCAAGCGCAAAACTTGCTCAGCGACGCTACGGCCCCTTTGCCATCACCAGAGTCCTCTCCCCAGTAGTGTACCAGCTCGCCATCCCCCCACAGTGGAAGCTACGCCGCGTCCATGATGTCTTCCACGCCAGCCTCCTCACCCCATACATAGAAACCAGCGAACACGGCCCGAACTTCACAGAACCGCCTCCTGACGTCATAGATGGAGAAGCAGAGTACGAAGTCGAGGCCATTCTAGAGTACCGCAGATTCGGAAGAACAAAACAGCCACAGTACCGAGTTAGATGGAAAGGGTACTCCGCAGCAGAGGATACGTGGGAACCTCGGGCGAACTTGAAACACTCCATGAACCTAGTCCGCAACTTCCACCGAGAAAACCCCGCCGCGATAAGAAAAGCCTATATAAGACATGCCCTAACCGCACTCAAAGCCCCATTCCCCTCTTTCGCCTCCACTACACCCAGCACACCCCCACCTGCTTACTCGTCGCTCATGTCCACCCATGGCTCGCCGAAAGACCAACAGTCTCCCCTCCAAATCATCAACATCGCCGCCCCAGCGTCGCCGTCCCCGACGGAGCCCAGGACCGAGGATGACCACTCGCAGCACCGCCCCACAACGCCCTTCGCCGCCCGCATATTCACCATCAGCGACAGCAGCTCCAGCGACGACGATAACAGCAATGGAGCAAGCGGACCAGATTCTGGACGAGATTCTCCTGCTCGTGGCAGCACACCCACCCCCAGCCTCCACGCCGCCCCAGACCTCTCAGACCACCCACTCAGCTCAGACAACTTCTGCGGAGTCTGCAATGCCCCCGTCCAGATCAACGACGGCCATGCTACCTGGAGCGCCTCCCCCATCTCGAGCCTCCCCTCAGCGCCTGCCAACCCCTCAGTACCTGCCGCTTCGCTCCCCCAGGCTGGACTTCATACGCCAGCGCCAGCAGACCCCCGCTTCAGGGGCGCGCCGCCCGTCGGAGCCACCGTCTTTTCCGTACTTCCATCTGCCGACAACGACCTTGCCTGCGCCATCCACTTTCTGCCACCGGCAGAGGTCCCTGCCCCCTCATACTCGAGTTGACGCAGCTATGCAAACGTCGCCGCCACCCCCGCCAGTCAAAGAGGAGTCGCCGCCGCCTCAGCAGCTCCACGCACCCACGGTAACACTAGCGGAGGCCCAGGCCATGGTCAGTCGGGCAACGCGCTCGGCTACGATGGTTATCTCCTGCGATGGAATCGACTTGTCGACAACGCAGGTGAGCGGGACAATATCCTTGTCCCCGATCACAACAACAGACTAGTCCCCGCCACCTTCTACGCCCACTTCACCCACCTCGCGGAGCCCCTTGTCTTGGGACGTCTCACGACGACGTCCCCCATTTACGCTGAGCCCCTCCATGCTAAATCCCGCCCCGATGCTCACCTCGCCAACATAGACGACTGGGACATGACCGCGCTGGAGGGCGACCACCAGTACCGTCACCATGTGGACCACCTCATCAAGGGCCTCAACGACGCAGGTGTCGTCGCTGAAGTCCACCGCTACCGCCACCTCATCCACAAGCTCCACGCCCAGGTCAAGCACGAGTACCACCACCTTCTGGGCACCCCTCAGAGCCGCGCCAACTACACTGCCCTCCAGCTAGATCGGGACGCTGACTTAGTGCGCCGCCGTCACGCGCTGAGGGACCAGCTGCGCGTTGTCGAAGTGCGTCTCCATGACGCAGCCGTCAACTCGCACATCGGGCCCAAGCTGGACCAGATCCTCGCGCGCCCCATCCTCCCCTCCATGTCCTACTGGCTGCGGGGCCGCCCTGCCACTCACCAGACCGACGTCGTCGCCCACCTCCCTGTCCACGTCCCGCCTCATGTCCACTTCATGCATGAGCGCCCCCTCCCCGTCCGTGAACGCGTCGTTCACATGCTGCGCCGCAAGCGCCCCTGCCCACCTGAGTCCTCCCCCGACGCCAACGATGCCGGGCGCGCTCTGTCCGGTGAGCCTGCCACCTCTGACTAACAGCGTGGCAGCTGTCCCTTAGGGGAGGGCGTACTGTTACGATCTCCCTTGCGGACTGCGGACCGTTTTCCCTTCGTGCTTACGTCCATATGCTTACCTTTACCCCGTACGTGACTCGGTCTG
>QLOS01002733.1:0-37382 GCA_003313725.1 Russula sp. MG48 | reverse complement strand
GGAGCATGTGTCTGTGATCGATCAAGGCAATGTTGCACTTGACGTGGCACGGATGCTACTAACCCCGCCGGCTGTCCTTGAAAAGTATGATGTCCCTGCGTCTGTGCTGGACGTGCTGCATCGCTCTGCCGTGCACCATGTCTCTATTGTCGGACGGCGGGGCCCACTCCAAGCAGCCTTCACGACGAAAGAGCTGCGTGAGTTGATGGCCCTCCAGGGTGCATCCATGATCCCGCTCGCGCCTGAACTTCTTGCCCCACCACCCACAAGCACGAAGCTCTCACGGCAACACTCCCGCATCCTCCAGCTAATGCAGCAAGGCTCCCCCGCCATGGCACGGGCGCCATCTCCAGCTGTGGACACAAAATCCTGGTCTCTTGACTTTTTCCGCACGCCGATGGGTGTCGTGGAAGATGGACAGCGTATGACCCTCTCGCTCGCCCACACCGCGCTCGATGAGCACTCACGCGCCGTGCCAATTGGCGCGACGTCCTTTCTGCACACCGACCTCGTTGTGACTGCGCTTGGCCACCACATGGACCCCTCTGCGGTATACTACGATCCAGCGCTAGGCTACCTACGCACAGACCATGGTCGCGTGCTGGATGGTGCAGGCAAGGCGCTTCGCAGGGTCTACGCATCTGGGTGGGCTGCTACGGGTGCACGCGGTGTGTTCGCAGCGACATTGATCGACGCATGCGCTGTCGCGGATACTATCCTGGCGGACTATCGTGATGATGATGGGCGTGGCGCTGTGTCGGCGCCGCTCGAGGGTGAGGCCTACTCCGACGACGTGTTCGTTGCTGAGGACGTGGATTTGGAGAGTGTGCCCAGGGAGGTCAAGGAGGGCATTGAGGAGAGACGAGTCATGGAGTATGATCAGTGGAAGAAGATCGATGCTGAGGAGGTGCGCCGTGGCACAGAAATGGGCAAAGAGCGCGAGCGAATGGGGTGGGAGGAAGCACACGAGTTTCTGACGAGAGCAGGAGCATGACGGAGATTGACCTATTGAATGCGACTTGAGGGCTGTCGTCTTCCGAACCTACGAACTTCAATCTTACTGACGATCGCTTAGAGCGATCTTGGACGCCCCACACTACTCATTTCATCTGGCATTCTACATACTGAAGTTAGTGTGCACTGTTTGGGTTTGCTGCCGTATATGAGTGTACTAGATGAGGACTTGAAACTGGAATGACTTGATGCTACTCTGCTATAATGGCCTTTCTATATATTCTATATACATATACGTTATATTCATCATAGCTAGCGGGATGTCAGGCCGACGCTTTATCATATCGGTTTTTTCACAAACGTCTATAATTTTCAAAACAGCTATAACGTACGGAGGTGTGGCACATGAACCGGTGGACATTGTGACGTAGTGAGACGACGTAACATTACCGCCGGAGACCTAAAACGAAGGGTCTCGTGTGGCGGGAGAATAGGGCGTGAAGTTTAAAGTGTTATCTTGGATGGCGACGGTCCTATCCC
Organism: Russula sp. MG48; assembly: GCA_003313725.1. NCBI lineage: Eukaryota > Fungi > Basidiomycota > Agaricomycetes > Russulales > Russulaceae > Russula > Russula sp. MG48. The sequence continues at coordinate 35,888 of QLOS01002733.1, read as the reverse complement.
ATCGGTGAACTTACCAGAAAGGGCCTACACATTGCGTTAAGCGCATAACTTGCTTAGCAGTACACCACCAGGATGTGCCCGGTTTTTGTTCTGGGAACGGGATCAATTGAGCAGGTGACCGTGGCTACTGTGGGTACGCATGCTCGTGGTTTGAAGGCATGGCATGGCGCCAGGAAGAGCTTTCACCGGCTTCAAATATTGTGACTGTCTACATCTTCTATACTTGGTCAGTTCTCCCTGCTGTAGTAGAATATGCCCGCGTAGAGATAGACCTCGAGAAGACAGAGTACGGTAACTACAGTAGTACGTATGTTCGCATACCATATTGATTGCTACAACCTTCACGACCCCGGGCCTGGCTTACAGTAGAGAGCATTCAAAGCTACGGCCCGGGCGAGCTTCAGATGATCAGATGATGCGATCTGTCACGGGTATGACTCTCATGTTTCTCTCGCTTCGTTCGAAGTATGTCTTTAAGAGCTGTGTACCCAAGCAAAGCATCACACATTCCTGTCGCCGTGGCTTGACTAATCGGGCAGGTCTGCTGAATGAATTGGATTCACGGGGCTTTGTCTCCCAAGTTACGAAGTGAGGTGTCGAGTAAATGTCTATTTTTGCGAAACAGCCCATTGACCTCGAGCTGGTTTCAGGCCTGAACAGCTTCGGAGCTTCCTCCAGGCTCAAAAACGAGTAGTGTACTGTGGCATAGACCCCACTGCCGACTCATTGCATGTTGGTCACATCCTACCTATGATGTGTTTAGTTCATTTCCAGCTCCACGGCCACCAAGTCATCCCTCTTGTAAGCACCGACGGCTAGCTTCACATTGTTACCTCATACCTTTCGTAGATTGGGGGCGCTACGGCTTTGATCGGAGATCCCTCGGGGCGATCCTTAGAGAGACCTCTCATGGAAGAGGCTACTGTTGAAAACAACATGCTCAGATTATTCGCCGCTGTCCAGAAGTTCTTTGAACGTGCTCGCGACTACGCGAGTAAGCGGGTGCCCTTTCCGGGCGCGTCATACGCTCGTCCGCTCGTCATGAACAACACCGATTGGTTTAAGAGTCTAGGTGTGTTGGAATTTATGCGCGTCGCCGGGACAGCCGCTAGAGTCAACAGCATGATTGCTCGAGAAAGGCAAGTCCAATCAATTTGATATGTCAGCTATGCTGATTCAAGTTTGCAGTGTTCAATCTCGACTGAACTCCCGGCAAGGCATATCATTTTCGGAGTTCTCATACCAACTCTTGCAAGCATATGACTTTCTTGCCTTGTACGAAAAGACGGGATGCACCGTCCAGGTCGGAGGATCGGACCAATGGGGTAACATCATCGCCGGTCTCGAACTGATCGGTCGTACGAATGAGACACTGGAAGCGACCGCTGAAGGTCATGAACGAGCATATGGTATCACGACGCCTCTTCTCACAACTGCGAGTGGCGCGAAGTTCGGCAAAAGTGCGGGAAACGCTGTCTGGCTGAATGAGCAGTTGACAACGGTGTACGATTTTTACCAGGTAAGTGTTATTACGTATGCTCCTATCGTTGGTGTGAAGCTGTCAGCAGTTCTTTATGAAAACAAGTGACGAAGACGTTGGTCGGTATTTGAAACTGTTTACTCTGTTGCCTGTGGAACGGATAGAGCAAGTTCTTGATGATCATAGCGTGAGTAATGAGCGAGACTCGACACATCGTACTAAAGGCAGCTGCACAGAAAAAGCCCGGAGAACGCGTTGCCCAAAAGCTTCTTGCTGACGAAGTGACAGAACTAGTGCACACAGGTAGTTCTGTCGATCTTATGAGGGTTCCTTCGCTAAGCCCTCACTAGTTGAAGGTGTTAAACGCGCGAAATCAATTACCGGAGTGCTCTTCGGTATGGACGTATCTACGGTGAATGCTGAAGAAGTTTTGAAGGCTCTTGCGGGTGATCGGCGCCTTTTTACTATCCCCGCCGATGAGATGTATGGGACGACAGTCCTGAAATTGACCGTCAATCATGGGGTGACAAAGAATGCTAGTACGTCTACGTAGGCGTTAGAGCCTTTTCCCCGCTCATCCTTCACAGGTGCTGCAAAATCATTGGTGACAATGCGTGGTCTCTATCTGAATGGCCAAACTGTAGATGCGCATACGAGGGTCCAACCGGGAGACTTAATTGATGGACGCCTGATTATTGTCCGAGCTGGGAAGGACAAACACGCAGTCTTCGCACTCGAAGAAGCATAATGCTCCGCAGCCACCGAGTGTGTTCTCAATACTCTTTGGGCCCTGAGGCGCAAGATACGTTCGTTGTAACTATGGCCATTGCCGCGGGCCGCGGGCCGCGCCTAACAGCGGCTGTAGATTTCCAGGGGACTGCGGAGCAAGGTCTGAATCCGTGATACCACTAGAATCTTCTTAGATTTCACTAGACGCCATAGCCTTAGAGTAGTTACAATATGAGAGCGAATATATCCTATATAAGTATGGAACCGAAGCAGAGAACCGACTGCTTGACAGTCCCGATGCGCGAATCGAATCTGGCATGAATCGTGCCAGATGGGTAAGGCCACGTGTACTGGGCCAAGAGGCAGCACGCGCACATCCGAGGGTCATGACATCGATATTTGGCAGCTCTTGCCACCGTCAAGATCAGTCCGCATTTTGAGAGCCACTCTCATTCTCATTTAGTCCCCCCCCCTAAGATTCCTCATTGCTCCTCCGTTTCCATATGTCACCAGTGAGCCACCTTCTCAGTGGTGTGCTGGTCGCACTCGTCACATCCTGTATTCCGGTTCATGCCTTCTACCTCCCCGGCGCTGCGCCTCATGACTACAGAAGGGGAGAAAATGTTGACCTCTTCGTCAATGCGTTAACCCCAATGCTTTCCGGCACAGACGATCCAAAACTGGTGAGTGTATATTCTATGCCCCAAACTGGCCACCGTCTGATTGTTGGTGAACCTCACAGAGGTCCTTAATCAATTGTACGGGGCTCATCTCTGCCTCTGATGAATGAATCTGACGCAGACGTGCTAGATGACTATTACAACCCAGGATTTCACTTTTGTGAACCACAGGGTGGCCCTCACAAACAACCCGAGTCTCTGGGTTCCATCCTCTTCGGTGATCGCATATTCGACTCACCGTATGATGTGCGAAGCCCTCTTATATCGCGTCCACCTGTGCCTCACACCTGCCTCAGATTCAAATGCTGCAGGATAATGGGTCGTGCAAGTCGCTCTGTACATCTTCCATCCCGGCCGAAGACGCCAAATTTATCAATGACCGTATACGAGAGGACTACGCGCTGAATTGGCTTGTCGACGGCCTCCCCGCAGCGGAGATGAAGATCGACGTAAAGTCGGGAGACATGTTCTTCGATATGGGATTCAATCTTGGAAACAATGACGGTCCGCACGCCGAACAGCCTGCGTTGAACAATCATTACGACATTGTCTTGAGGTATGATTTATGCCAGCTGCTACGACCTACTGCCCATGGCCAATATGGCGGAACTTCAGACACCACTCTCCCAGCCCTGGGAAAAATCGCATCGTTGGCGTCCTCGTGTGGCCCTCGAGGTACCTATCAAGCGCGCTCCTCTTTTACGCGCTCCCTGATCATATCTCTTTTAGTCGTGGTGGTTCCCAAGATAGCCTCCTCGATTGTGATTCTAAGGTTCCACCTTTGGTTTTAAGCGAGACGGAAGAGAACCGTGTTCGATATTCCTATCGCGTGATGTGGAATGTAAGTCTTTTTCTCTTCAGCACGAGCAACTCTGACTATATGTTGTACACAGGAATCTTCTACTCCATGGGTATGCTCTGTTTTTCTTTACCGTCGTCGTTCCTTGTTAAGTGGCTTGTCAACCCCTTGCAGGCAACTCGCTGGGATAACTACCTTCATATCTTTGACCCACGTATCCATTGGTTCAGTCTGATCAATTCGCTCGTAATTGTTGTTTTCCTCTGCGCTATGGTCTCTATGATCGTCTACCGTAGTATAAGTCGAGATGTATGCGCGTCTGCTGCCTGCATTTCTACCCGCTTTAACGCGCTGTTTCACAGATCTCTCGGTACAATGCAATTGATCTCAGCGTATGTACACTCGCACTGGCAGCATTGTCGTCGGTTGAACTAATGCAATCCTACAGGAGGACGTCCAGGAGGATTGGGGCTGGAAACTTGTCCATGGCGAAGTATTCCGAACTCCGAACAATCCTCTAATACTCTCTGCCCTCGTGGGGAATGGCGCTCAGTTATGTTCCATGGTCGGAGTCACTTTGGGTGTGTCTATATAACTCCCGCTTCAAATTCTTACACTAAGCTAAGTGGCTCAGTTTTTGCCTTGTTGGGCTTCCTTTCCCCTTCGAATCGAGGCTCCCTCGCCACAGTAATGATGATCTGTTGGTCCTTCTTCGGCAGGTTCGTCCGTAGCTTAGTATTCGTCTAGGTTCGCAAAGCTCACGGTGGTATGTAGCATCGGGGGTTACATTTCAAGCAGAGTCTACGCATCCCTTGGAGGTACCGATCGTAGGAAGAATGCCTTCCTCACCGCAACGGCCCTCCCTACGTAGGTTTGACAAATAACGGCGGAGCTATGGCTCACCCTCCGATAGGCTCATCTTCATGATCGTTTTTCTCCTTAACCTGTTCTTAATCACAGCTCAGTCTTCCGGGGCTGTTCCCTTTGGTGGGTCTACTTCGTGCCCTTACTTATGTCATCCATTATACATGCGTTTCTAGGCACTATGCTCCTCATTATGCTCCTCTGGTTCGGTATCTCCGCACCGTTATCCGCAGTTGGCGCGTATTTTGGGTCTAAGCGCGGAGTGCGGCTTTCGGCTTCGTCTCAACTGGCTTTTTTTTTTTCTGACCCCTTTGTCTAAGGCAATTTCTCACCCTGTCAGGGTCAACCCCATCCCTCGTCAAATTCCGCCACCGCCAAAATACCTAAGGCCATGGGTATGTCATTTGCATTGAAGATGTTCATGCTCGCACTGAATAGGAATTAAGGCTATTGCCCTACTTGGCGGGATTCTCCCATTCGGCGCTGCGTTCGTAGAACTATATTTTGTTCTGTCGAGCCTGTTTGCTTCTAGGGCGTATTACGCATTTGGTTTTCTGGCACTGACTGCAGGCGTCGTCGGCTTGACTACCGCCACAGTCACGATCTTGTTCACATATTTCATTCTTTGCGCTGAAGAGTACCGGTGCGTCCCTATTCTGTTGACAGTTTGGGCCTCATGACCTTCACACTTGTCTCTAGGTGGCACTGGCGCGCCTTCCTGACTGGTGGCGGAAACGCGTTCTGGTTGCTAGCTTACGGTCTCTTCTATTGGGTATCGCGCCTCTCGCTCGATTCTTTCTCCAGTGTTGTCCTATATCTGGGATACCTCTTCCTTTTGGTCGTTCTCGATTTCTTGGTGACAGGTTCGTCTTTTGGTCAGTGTCAATCTTCCAGAGACTGACCGCATTACCTGCGGTGGTCCAAAGGTACTATTGGGTTCTTAGCCACATACTGGGCTATACGGAAATTATATGGCTCGATCAGGATCGACTGAAATTATGGACATAAGTATCGTAGATCATAGCCTAATTTACCATTCGTGCCGTCTATCCCTATAGTCCGGATTGTCTAGTTGATGCTACCAAGTGCAACTGGCGTGCTGGCTAAAAAGATACGCTTTATCGCCACATAGCGGCCCAATACACCAGGTCCAGAAGATAGAAGACGATGATCAGCCTGAGAGTGATGTTCCCGGAACCCCCGGAAATTTTTCCTGTAGTTAAACATATGCATCTTCGGAATGGTCCATCATTGCATCACTGCGAGTACATTCCGAAGAACAGCGCCCTGGAATAGCGGTCGCATATGATCTACTTCCATCATGTTCTGGTTCAAACTTATCGCTTTCATGGACTTTATATGGGCACGGAGCTGCCTTCACCTTGTGATGAATAACACCCGGACGAGGAGTGTCGACATGAGGCATCTATACATTCTTGTAAAATATGTAGTACCAGAGTCCATTTTGCATCTTGACGCGAATCGCTAAACAATCAAATTCGGTTCAAGCATTCTCGGTGAAGAACGTTTTCTGTCATCACCCTCGGGATTGGCACACTTCCACCGGCTACGTGACTACGACGGCTCGCCGCAAGGTGAGGCCGATCACCCATGTGTTTCCAATCAAAGACAGTGACCATGAGTTCGGCGTGAATATTCTTCACGAATGGATGATAAAAATCTTTTTTTTCGGTTCGTCTCCGAGCGTACGAGGTAACGGAAATGAGAACGGCCGGGGTCGGTGCGGAAGGCGAAGTGAACGGAGCGCACAGGGAAGCACAAACATCTTTCCAACTGAAAGCATGATGAACGCTCTTGCCTTATCCACCGCACAAACACCGCTCGGACTCGGAATCGCCCTCATTACGGAGTCATCGCTTTTTTTTTCTCGCCATGTGTTTTCATGAGTATAGAGCAGGTGCCAGGTCGTTCCTGTCCCAAGCATTCGGATACCTGGCCTCCCCCTGGCACTCTTCCTGTAGGAAGATGCCCAAGTTGGTATCATGCCCAGCGAAGAAAGGGGATTAGGCGAATGTAGGCACGTACCTGTGCCGCTCTAGCACTTAGTCTCCACCATAGCTGTGATTGTGCTTGCGAACCGTCGAACTCTACCCCATACTGAAATGTAGCTACGTCCGGTTTGGCTATATGCACTGGTGCCGTAACCCCTCCAGAACGCGCGGATCCCCTGCTGGGTAGTCTTGTAATGTAAGTGGACCGTAGGAAAAGGTGGACAGGCTCCGATTCGCACTACTTGTGGGGGGACTGGCCTGCCAAGCCAAACAACACGACCGTGCAGTCAAGTCGATGAAATGCGTTTGCGGCGAAAGAAACCATTTTACTACAGTCGAATCCCTCGTAACCCATACCTCATAAATTCATCACAAGTTCACGTAAATTCATGACAACGTAGCCATAGCCCTCCATAACCACACCCTGGACCATCCATGGAGGGGGTATGGGTTGAAACTCTCTGTTCATCAAGTTGGTGGATGGAGAGTGCCATAGGATATAAGGGAATATGTGTTAAACCACCTATGGGTTATGAAGGATCCGATTGTACCGCTCAACGATGTCTGGGTGCATGATGGGCGAATAAACAGTATCCCAGGGCGCCGTGGGTATCATTAGACCATCACTCTCTGCCGTGAAGGGTACCTGTTAGTTACACAGCGAGGCCAAGGGTGCTAAAAATCTTCCGGTATTCCCGGCTTCCTAGTGGGGACAACACTCCGAGCGCGGGTGATACAGTGCCTCAACCTAAACCACTGCATGTTGCCCTCGTAAGACACCTCGGGGAAGGAGGGCATTGTAAGGGGGACAGGGACAGGATGAAGATTGTCGCGGAGAAGGCAAGGAATAGGCAAGAGTGCGGCGGCGTCAGATATGATTAAGTGTATCGACTAGACTTGGGCACATCCTCAAGTTGTTATCGCGTATGGGTGACTATTTTCGTCGACGCCGCTATATCATCGCTCCGGCGAGGGCGACTCGGAGGTCAGAGAAACTCACCGCCAAGCTGTTCACTGTGGCAGGTCAGGAAGATAGATCAATGTTTCAGGTAGCCGTGAGTAATCGCATCGGGAGAGGCTCTTCCAGAGACCTTGAAACGAGCAGCGTATGATGTTCATAGAACTGTCCCAGATTCATTTAATATGGCGTCTCGTTGAGAATAGCGCACAAAGAAGCCCCTTCCGGGATAAAAGGGGGGCAAGGGAGAGAACCTTCACTTACTCAGGAACCACAACACCTGATAACATGATGTTCTGTCATACATACATGCATGCAAAGTTCACAAAATCCGAGAAAAAAATCAAATGAAGACCAAGAGAAGCCCAGAATGGGACAGTGGGCTACTGTAAGTTACGCCAATAAGTGAATTGAAGGGCCTAGCCCGGCCCGCCTGGCCCAACCTAGGCCGCAAGAATGGTGCACATGATGATGGGTTATTACCATAAATGAATCGTGGGAAGGAACTATTACAGTTATTTGCGTTGCTGTGTATCAAATCTTCCCCCCCAGATTACTCTCGACTCGACTCAGGCCTCTGCAATCAGAATGGGATGTAAGTTGTCCGTGGTCTCGATATTTTATAATTGCTGATTATCGACCTCGCCTCAGCTAACAAACCTCGCGGATTGCAGGCAGCACGCAAGCTCAGGAATACTCGTCGGGACAACCGCTGGGTGCGTTCCAAGTTGCTATGCTTGCATACATACCAGCTAATCATATATGTCTGCGGGGCCACTTTCCGCGAAATTAGGCAGACAAATCCTACAAAAAGCGCGCCCTTGGCAACTTTTACAAGACATCCCCCACAGGAGGATCCTCACACGCAAAGGGCATCGTCCTCGAGAAGGTTGGCGTCGAGGCAAAGCAGCCCAACTCGGCCATCCGCAAGTGTGTGCGTGTGCAACTCATTAAGAACGGGAAGAAGGTCACTGCTTTCGTCCCCGTACGTCGTACTATTTGTTCTGTGGTGTATTGGAAGGCTCAGATTTGAAAAAATTACTCCTCAGAACGACGGTTGTCTTAACTTCGTCGACGAGAACGATGAAGTCCTCATCTCCGGTTTCGGTCGCCGTGGTAAGGCGAAGGGTGATATTCCTGGTGTTCGGTTCAAGGTGGTGAAGGTATCTGGTGTGGGTCTACTTGCCCTCTGGAAAGAGAAGAAGGTCCGTGTGTTTTACAATATCTCTTGATTTGTCTCTCAAACTTTTGGCTCATAGGAGAAGCCCCGCTCATGAACTGGCATTTATTTATTTCCCGTGGTTTCCTTTTGCTGTGGCCTATGATCATGCTTGTATCGCACGCTCATGCACTTCCAAATAAAATTTAAGCCCTCACTTTGAGCACCGGTTTTTTCAAAGCAATATGACATTAAACAAACGTTGGGATGGGATGCATGCTGAGTTGGGGGGCTATGACAGAGATATGCTTTTACTGTAATAATGACCATGGGAAATTTTAGCGAAGGAACAAATGGCAAGTCAGGTAACCCTAAATGGCGATGCCCTGACCGCGAAGGTAGTGCTTGAGATCGCCGATGAGCTCCAGTTGTTCCTCAATTGTGAGTCCACTGACGATCGTTTGAAGCACCGAGCCAACTGTGACATGATGTTCGCGAATAAAGCTGCTGTGGTAGACATAGACAAACACGCCCATTAGGAACCTGCGATCAAAGATCAGGGCCGTCGTTAAATACGATCGTTGTTACACTGGCGATGAGATCGACGTACTGGCAATCCATTCGATCGGTCATACCACCATGTCCTGGGATGCTATCTCCAAAGTCCTTGATGTTGAAGGCGCGCTTGAAACCTGAAGCGAAGAAGCCGCCGAACGGCGCGACTAATGAAGCGAAGAATGCCATAAATAACAGATGGAATTGATAGGGCGTATATGAAATCGTATGGATATCGCCAGGGAGCTACTCAGATAAATGTGCCTTTAAGGGGAAAAAGTATTGATCCAGGAAGAAGAGATTACGCACGATGGTTGAGAGGAACGCGGCGACCGGTTTCCAGATGACCCATTCGCGCCAGACAAAAACGGGATTCGGTGTGCATCTCATATCGCTCCATGCATTGACACCCAAGTCGTGCACAGGACAGATCATGTAGTTAAATCGGCTGAAGAATGTGCCCCAGACGATGGCAAAGACAATTGTGCACAAAAACGCGCCGACGAAACCCTCAACCGTCTTCTTTGGAGAGAGCTTGATGAGAGGTGTACGACCCATGGTAATCCCACAGATGTACGCGAAGACGTCGTTGCAGATAACGAGGCATGCGGGGACCCAGAACCAGATGAGACCCTCAAGAATGTTGTTCATGATGAAGTGGCTAGAAAACCGTGAGACGAATACTCAACACCGCTCATGGATTCGTACCTGGAGACAACGATGAGCAAGAGTGTCATATGCACCCAGCAGAATAGGCCAAATTGCTGTTTGAGGAAACCCTTCTTCAGCGACATGACGAATCCTACAAAGCCAATCGTGTACAGCGTAAAGCTAATGATCCTATGGTTCGTGGCGAACGGGAGGAAATTTGCATCCGCAAAGACGACGTGCTACGATTGAAGGCATGAGGGGAACGGACAAGCTATCGCGCTGTGGAATAGGTACCTTGAAGTAGTAAATGATACTCTCGCCATACAGGAAGTAGTTTGCTGTGGCGAAGAAGTACCAATTCAACGTCTTGCTCCAGGGATCCTTGCCCCGGTATTCCAGGGGTTTGGAATCCATAAGCGTGAATAACCGAGTCACCTCACGATACACAATAGTCTGGCACAGAAAAACAAGGATGATCAAACAAATGTGACCCATGGCCAGGCACCCTATGAAGGTGTGAATTAGCTAACAAGTCGTTCTGTACACCGAATAGAACTGACCCAAAAACCCGCCTATCATGATGAAGGTCCATAGAGTTCGAACCAAGACGTTGTGACCCTTCTTAGCAGACTTATCTGCCTCCGGTTCTGTCACAGGTTTCATAGGCGTAGAAACTGCGGGGTCCTTTGCGTTGCTTGGCGGACTGGAGACAGGTGCCTGTTTGGTCGGAGAACTTGAAGGGGCGGGTCGAGGCGTTGTGGGCGGGCCGCGTTGGGGCCTAGATGGGTGATCCGGTGACTGCCCAGGGGGCTTCGGCCGTGGAGAGCCTACATCGGGCCTGGTGGTATGCCCATTTGGCGCCGAAGGAGACTGCTCGCCTGGTGGGTTTGTGTTGGCCTTGGGAGGTGAAGGTTCGAGAGGCTCTACTGAGTGCCGATCTGAAGCAGCTGGAAGCCCGACCTCGGGTTCTCCGAGAGGCAGAGTTGGTGCCGGAGATGGCCGTTCAGACGTGTCACCTCCTGGCAGAGGTACAGGATTCTGCTGTTTCTTTTCTTGACGAGCAGCCTTCGCCGCCTTCTTAATGGCGGTCTTAGAAGGCTTGGACGGCGTGTCTCTGCGAGTATGAGGTTTAGTTCTCGTAAAAATTTGAGACGGAATCTCCACACACACGACCGGAGGTACCACCGCTTCCGGATTGGACACCTGCTCTTCCTCTGACTCTTCTTCGCCTGATTCAACGGGAAGAAGGTCATAAGCAGTCCGGGAGGCAACTGAAAACTTGTTTTGTTGTAATTGAGGTTTGGTCATCTTTCCGTCGTCGTAAGAAGCGAAGAAAACGACGAAGGAAGGATGGGAGCAAATTACCGCTATAATCACGTGAACATCCTTTGGCTTGACGTGCGGGATTACATAACATTACCCCTGCATGGCTGGGCTGACCTGGGCTAACTTGCTGTGCCCTGCGGTCGCCTCTCGCCTCGACCAACCAATCCGTGAAGACGGGAATGTCCCTTGACCACCTTCAGACGCTGGGATGTCAGAGCCCGGATGACAGGTGTTCCTGTGCTCCTACCATGGGGTTGCCACAAGAGATACTGCTCGGATGGAATTCTTCCTCATGCAATCTTTCCTCTGTAGGCAAGAACATTTCGCAGATTTTTTCAGGCGCGTTCATTTGTACATATCTGGCAAATGCACTTGTCTGCGTCGGAGCGCTCGGCGATAAAGAAACCGGTGTCGTTCATGACGATACTTGGGAATAGCCCCATGACCCGGATTGAGACCGAGATCAGAACACATAATATACAGTAGCACGCCAGCGGTGTTTTGATAGAATACGAGTACAGGAAAGCAATGAGTCGGATGTGTGGACTTTCTTTGAGCCGTTTATTCGGACTCCCGAACCGGTAAATGGGCCCGTCAAGGCACGAATTGAACGGTCTTGGTTTTGGGCCTTGGGAAATGTGATCGCTAATGATTCCCTCTTGAATACAGCTGCTGCCTTCATCATATATCCGTCTCCTTCTCCTCCTCACTCCTCGTCCCCTTCTCTTGACACCCCGCTCCTTTTCCCCCTTCCACAATCCATTCATCCCCATTTCTCAATGCCTGGTGTACTTGATAATGAGCAGGCTCGTCGTGTTAGCAAGTCTATTGACGATGATATCAAAGTAGGTCTTACCCATTTCTCTTGACCATATCTTATTATTCTTGCACAGCGCGAAAAGGAAATGATCAAGAAAAGGCAGAAACAGAGAAAGGAGGTCAAAGGTGTGTTACCTACGCCCCTCTCCCGTCCCGTCCCTCTCTCTTTTTCCGTGTTTCGTTGGCATCGGCCTCCGGTTGCCGCTCGTAACCGGCTGATACCCGTTCCCAGTCATGCTTTTAGGACAGGCAGAGTCGGGCAAGTCAACACTACAGAAGCAATTCCAGTTGTACCACGCTTCCCAGACATTAGACCGCGAGCGTCCGTCATGGCGTCCAATTGTCTACTTTAATGCAATCAAGGCCGTTCGTACCATACTAGATGAGATTGAATGGGACTTCTCTACCCATGTCAATCAGGAAGAAGAAGCCTTTATAGATCAGAATTGGCCAGCTCAGATCTCCCGCATCCGTCACAAGCTCCTGCCATTGGTGACCATCGAGGACAGCCTTGCCTCCGAACTCAGTGCCGGTGTCACAGTTGCCGGCGGTCGCTCGGGCGTGTTCGTTCGTGCCGGCTGGCAGTCCGTTGTGACATCAACGCGATCATGGCCAGTTGCCGATATGCACAGCGGGACTTCGTCCGGCCAAGGCGTTGTGGCCAACATGGCCGCTCGCCATCTCGCAGACCTGCAATACGATGTTGCTGAGCTGTGGCAGCACCCTTCCGTGAAGACCCTTCTTCGAATGCGGAGATTACGTTTGGAAGAATCTGCGGCATTGTTCGCATACCCACCTACTTTTGCGTGTGATTTTACTCACATAACTCTCTAGCTTTTTGGACGAGATACATCGAATAGCTGAACCCGACTATCTGCCCACGACAGGTGCGTCATAGGGCTCCATGCCTTCCACAGTCCCTGATCTCAATCCTAGATGACATCTTGCATGTACGTTTGCAGACCCTGGGTGTTACTGAACACTCCTTCGACATCAACTTTGGCGGGAGCCACTATACGTGGATATTGTATGATGTTGGTGGTGCTGTGGGTTCTCGCCACTGTTGTTCTTACTTCTCCGTTAATGTGCCGTATCGACCTCTGATAGAGAGGCCAGGTATGCAGCCAGGTTCCGACCACTGAATACCGCAATTGTCTGACACCCTCTTCACAGCGGCATGCCTGGGTGCCTTTCTTTGAGGACGGTAAATATCACTCCGATTGTTTCTCACCGAAGACTTTATTGTTTTTTTCCCACTCCCTTGCTCCTTCTCCATTGTCTCGGTGATGAGAGGCACCGTGGCCGAGGAGTGGGCCAATTCAAGCCCTTATCATGATCCACTCTAACGCTCATGTGTCTGATCTTCATTATGACTGATGCTTATCTTTGTTCAGCTACCGCAATTATTTTCTTGGCTCCCATTTCCGCATTTGATCAGGTGAGCCACGTAGTCATTCGCCGTGCTTCCATGCGTGTGGAACCTTCCGGGCGGTTGGCCAACCGTATTAACGCCATACTTGCAAATAGTACCTTGAGGAGGACCCGCGCACGAATCGCATTGACGACTCTCTACAACTTTTCACGACCACATGCTCGAACAAATTGTTGAAAAATTCGAGCATGGTTCTAATGCTAAACAAGGTAGGCGACGCATAATGCTGAAACGCATTTCGTGTTCTTATAAATGGACCCCTAGACCGATCTCTTGAAGAAAAAAATTCAAGCAGGGCTTATGGTCAAAAAATAGTGCGCTTGAATCCCGGCTATCATTGTCTCATTCGCTCATCCCGCATGGCTGCAGCATTACTTCGTACGGTGAGCGCGAAAACAGATACGAGGAAGTGGCAGAATATTTCCGTGCACATTTCGCGCAAGTACACAAGCGCAAAGGTGTGCAAAAGCAAGAATTGTACATCGTATGTCACCTCACTGTCTCTTTGACCGATACGTTCGAATGAAAACGTTTTCCCATAGCATTTCACATCCATGCTTGTGAGTCTCTGAGTTTCTGGACGTATGATTGCCGAGCGAAATTTTTGCTGCCAGGATATCCGTGCCACTCAGAAAATTATCGTCGATAGTGGGTCTCTCTTCCTCGGTTGCTCGTAACCTGAGTTTTGATCTCTATCTCTCTATAGTTAACGAAGCCATTATTAAGTCATACCTGGGTCAGTCAATGCTAACTTAGTTTCGGGAGCGGTCAAGATACACCCACCGCTCTCGTTAGTCATCATTATGAATTAGGGACCTTTGTTCTGTCATATCAACTGTGGGGCTAGCCCGGTGTGAGAATAGAGAGTGTGCCACGCATGTAGTAGTTTGATAAACATCCCATTTCATGATTTGCTTGCTGTCGATTTCTATGCATTTTGTACATCCAGTATATACTATCTCAGCTATGATACAATAATCCTTGATAACCGTGGGAACGCAAATTCTTATCAAAGTCCAAAAATTTGGTTACTGTCTCAGGCGTCTGCCTCTTCCATCGTTGACTTACTGTAATGTCTACCAGCGGGCTGAAAGCTATCGCACCTGTGCCCACTGCGGCCGATTTCTTGGACATCGTTTTGTCCAAGACCCAGCGGAAAACACCCACTGTGTGTTTTCAAGCGTTTGTATTGATGGACCGAGTCTTGACATCAACCGTTATGGCCCATAGGTTATTCACAAAAATTTCAAGATTAGTCGCATTCGCAATTTTTACATGCGCAAAGTCAAGTTCACGCAAGATTCGTTCGATGAAAAACTTGGTGCGATCCTCTCTGAATTTCCGATGCTTGATGTATGCCATCTCTTATGTCCTACGGCCGACATTAGCTTACCCCGCGCACGCATACAGGACTTGCATCCGTTCCTGTCCTCCCTAATGAATGTATTGTATGATAAGAATCACTACAAGCTCGCTCTCGGTCAATTACGAACCGCACGGCATCTCATTGACCAAGTTGCAAAAGACTATGTCCGACTACTTAAATTTGGGGACAGTTTGTATCGGTGTAAACAACTGAAGAGGGCGGCACTTGGTCGGTGCGCTCCATGCTTCTGCACTCTCTTGAAGGCACCCTATTGAACTGCGGTCCATTCATAGAATGGCAACCGTCATGCGCCGCCAAAAAGACCCCTTGGCGTATCTTGAGCAGGTCCGACAGCATATATCACGTCTGCCTGCCATCGATCCGAACACGCGCACCCTCCTTATCTGCGGCTACCCGAACGTCGGTAAATCGTCGTTCATCAACAAGGTCACGCGCGCGGACGTTGACGTCCAGCCATACGCGTTCACTACCAAGTCTCTTTTTGTTGGGCACCTAGATTATAAGTACCTGCGATGGCAAGTTATCGACACGCCTGGCATTTTGGATCACCCGCTGGAGGAGATGAACACGATAGAGATGCAGAGTATCACGGCATTAGCGCACCTGAAAAGCTGCGTGCTGTATTTCATGGATCTTAGTGAACAGTGTGGGTATACCGTTGAAGCGCAGGTGCGTGGTGACTTGTTCGCTAGTGCATAGTATTTATGACGGCAATCCGTAGTGTAAATTATTCCACTCCATCAAACCTCTATTTTCGGGCAAGCCTACCATGCTCGTTATTAACAAGACTGATGTTACACGCCTCGAGGACCTTACCCCAGATAACCGCGCACTTGTGCAGGAAATCATCGACACTGAGGATATGCAATACGTGCAAGTGTCGTGTTACTCCGAAGAGGGTGTCATGGATCTCAAAAATAAGGCTTGCGATGCCCTGCTAGCGCAGCGTGTCGATGCAAAGCTCAAGGGCAGCAAAATAAACACCGTCATCAATCGTATTCATGTCGCTCAGCCAAAGCCGCGTGACGATGTTGTCCGTGAACCGTTCATCCCAGAAGCGGTCAAGCTCCGCAAGAAGTACGACAGGAATGATCCTGACCGGCGGAAGCTCGAGAAGGATGTAGAGTTGGAGGAGGGTGGTGCTGGGGTATACAATATCAACCTGAAAAGTGCGTAACGTGCCTTTTGTGGTGCTCTTGGGGTGACTAAACGGCGAGGCAGAGAACTATATCCTTGCGAATGATGAGTGGAAGAACGACATTATACCGGAGATCATGGATGGCAAGAATATTGCTGACTTCATTGATCCCGACATCGCGGAGAAGTTAGAAGCCCTCGAGCGTGAGGAAGAGATGCTTGAGGCAGAGGGCTTCTACGATGACCAAGAGGACATGGTAAGTTCCTCCATTTTTCACGGCGCTTCACACCAGTTCATCCCTCACCGACTGGTCCGAATACTTTTGCGTTGATAGTTCGACTCTGAAGACGAGCGTGAAGCGGCCGCGGCGAAGGTGGCGCTTGGTCACAAGCTGGAGGCGCAAAGTAAAAAGAAGATGAAGAACAAGGCGCGCCTCCCACGGACCGCGGGCCTTCGCACGCTCACCGACCTGACGACCGACCTGACCAAAGCGGGTATCGACCCGAGCCGCATTCAAGAACGCGCGGTGATGATCGCTAAAATGCGCGCTGCGGAGCGCAAGCGCAAGCGCGACGAGGATGAGGAAGGCATGGATGTCGACGACGACGACGGCGATGCAGCGTCACAGGAAGAGCGACAAGGCGAAACGATGGACGTCGACGTCGACGGAGAAGATGACGGCACGCCCCATAAGCGGAGCAAGGCCAACTCGGGCGCAGTCATCGCACGGACGCGCGCGCCACGCTCGAATCGGCAACTCGCAGGCTTGCGAGACGAAGCGGTACGTTCGACACAACTACCCTGGGTATTCTTGGGGATGCTGATGGTTTTTATTTTATTTTTGGCGCTACACTATAGCAAGCTTCCAAGGCAGTGCGGTTACGGAATCTTGGCCAGCGGGGGCGTAACATGCTCGCAAAAGCGGGTGAGAGCGACCGCGCGATCCGAGTTAAAATGGTGCGCTTGTTTTTTTCCCTTCTAACGCCCGTCTGGCGTATGCCTGACGTATCTCCGTTGTCTCTCGGGGCTAACGTGTTTTCCCGCATGTCTAGCCGAAACACCTCTTCGCTGGGAAGCGGAAGGCGGGCAAGACCAACCGCCGATAGGCGCTACGGTTCATCTCGGTGGCAGCTACATACCGTACTTGGTCACCTGATACGACGCGCTTACTCCTGTACTTCTCGTTTGATGACATGCATGCTGCACTTGACCACACTGCCTTGACACACACACATACACTTCCATTGACAGTCTAAGAGGTATATACATCATGGACAGCTACAACTACGCCATAGATGCGTGCAGAACCTGCTCAACAGCCCTGCAACTGTCACTGGTATGCCGCATACGCGCTACTACTAAGTAATAATTAAGGGGGGGGGAGAAACAAGCACATCAACACGAATCGTGCAAAGCACAGAAAGGAATAAGAATGTCTTAAAAAAAACTCACATCAAAAGCGTCGTAGTTTCAACCCGGGAAACGAAAAAAAAAAGGTGGGGTCATTCGTGATTCGATAGGCCAAGGGAGCCGCCCTGCGACAGTGTTCCCTGTAATTAAAGAGAGATCAGAAATATCAAGTAGCATCTAAACTGTTAGGTAGTAAGATAAGAAGGTGGCGCTGTGGGAATCAAAACTCGGGAGGTTGGTAGGGAAAAGATATCCAGGGTAGAACGAAGATCGAATGAGATGGTGGGAGGTTGACTAGGGTAAGATGGACGTGGCAGTCCAAGCGCAGAGGGAAATGATGTTTCTAAGCGAGCACGACGGACGAGAAGGCCGGGAGGGTGAGGGACGAGGACGAAAGGCACGTCCTCCTGGTCTCTAGTCCCAATCGATGATGACGCCACCTGGTGCAGGTGCGACGCCAATACCACGTTCTGCCTCGCGGCGCAACCACTTGAGCGCACGCTTGTCATCCCGGAGGAGGCCCTCGAGCGCATTAAGGCACGCGCGGTTGTGTTCACGCAACCACTCCTTCTCCTCCTTGGTAAGCATGTGTTCCAACACCATGCGCGTCTGGATCGGCACGCAGGTCAGGCGCTCGAAGCCTAGGAAACTTTGTTCCGGGTCGGCGTTTCTAGTGCGCACGTCGCGCACCACGAGGACAGATTCTATGCGCATACCGAATTCGTTGGCCTTATCTGTTCTGTGTCAGAAGACAGCCCCGGGGTTAAGGAGGACATAACTTACAGTAACCGGGTTCATTGGTGAGAACATGGCCACGGGTCAAAGGGACATCACTTGAGAACCCGTGTAAACCCTCGTGTACGTTGAGGAACGATCCAACACCGTGGCCGGTACCATGCTGTAGATCAGATCGCATAAAATGAGCGATCTCAACGGAAGTTGACTGATCAAAACACGTGCATCAACTCACCAAGTAGTTCATACCGTCCTGCCACAAATTCTTCCGCGCAAGGACGTCTAGCTGCACACCCGTTGTACCCTTTGGGAAAATGGCACTGTCGATGGCGATCTACATGCATGAGGATAAGCACAATTTCCCCTAAGAAGAAAGGATCCACGTACGTGGCCTTGCAAGACTCGTGTGTATGCCTCGCTCTGTTCTGGTGTTGGACGACCGAAATGCACGGTCCGTGTCGTATCACATGTGCCATCACGATACTGCCCCCCAGAGTCGTTGAGATACGGGGTTTCCCTGTCTATGATAGAACTGCTGCTCTTGAGGGGGTTATAGTGCGGGAGAGCAGCATTGGGCCCCGCTGCGGAGATATTCTCATACGCAAGTCCCATGTAGTTCTTCGTCTTGCTCCTGAACTCTGTGAGTCGCCAGGCTGCCTCCCACTCAGTGATCTGGAAGCCCTTGAACATCTTCTCATCGAGCCAGGCGAGGAATTGCACGAAACAAGCACCGTCGCGGAGGTAGGCACGTTTAAGTCCCTGGATCTCGACTTCGTTCTTAACGCTCTTCATCTCCTCAATGATCGAAGGAGCGACCGTATAACGGTAGTGCGTTAACATAAGCGAGATGGCATACGACGTTTGCGGGGAGATGATCACCTATTGATACCCATGGCGGTGTCAGTAATTACCAAAGAGAGATAGGGTGGACTACAGACTTTGCCATCACCCCACTCGCGCATGCGCAAAAAGGTCCAAATATTGTTGTAATCCCTGATCTCGACATTGAGGTTCTGGAGATACTGGCGCACGGGATGTTCAACCTTCTCCTGCTCAATGAACAGGATGGCACGATCTAGGCCAATATACAAGTATGAGACGAAAACAGGGTTGTATGGGACGTCGTCGCCACGAAGATTCAATACATAAGCTAGAAATGTAGTCACATAAGCACCCGGTGGCTATAGAACGAGACCGAACTTACCGATGCAGGCCAGATTGGTCACCAAGGTGCCAACGTGCAGCTGAGATGGCAACGGTGGGTTTTTTGATGCTGATGTACCGGATGGCGCGAGATTTTTGATCCATTCGCGAACTTGATAGAGCTTTTTGGAGGCGTCCTTGCCTATATGATTACTACGGGTCAGTCTCGAAGTAGAGAGCCAGGTGTGCAACTCGCCAGTGTACTCGATAGGTTGGACATAGATTTTGTTCTTCGAGCGCGTTGGTTTACCCTCCCAGATCAGGTCGATCAAGTTTTGTGAAGGATAAACAAGCTTGGACTTCTTGGCCTGGAGTAGGGGGTAGAGTTGTGTAGCGGTCTCATTGGAAATCATGCGGGCATCAACACCAACTCTCGACTCATAGACACGGTCCTGTGGGAGAAAAGGGGGTTGTTCACAAATAGCCCCAAGGTAACTTACTAGATGAAGCACTTACGGAAATCCAATCCACCCAATTCCGAGGTCCGGAAGGCATGCCAACGCGGATCAGTACCCAATTTTCGTCAAGCTCCTGCTCAGCTTGGAGCCAATAGCGTGAGTCAACAATGAGATACGCGGCAGTCTTGGATATGACCGCTTGACCAGCCGAGCCGGTAAAGCTGTGGTCGTTATTAGTAAGTATGAGGTTTGAAATGACTCGAAAACTGCGGAAACACGTACCTTGTTATCCATTCCCTGCGTTTGTCGGCATCGGCGGTGTATTCAGAGTGGTGAGCATCTTCTGAAGTGACAACGCTACGCATAGATACGGTTCAGTATTGAAAAAGAGAGAAAGAGTATGGGACAGACTAGTAATCGAGATTATCCTTTGCCATGTGCTTGCGCAGTTCTACAAGTCGGGCATAAATGTCAACGTACTCGCGTATGGGGTCCTGATAGCCCTCCTTGCGCTCGAGGGCTGAACCGGTAAGGGTATTGACGGAGCTGCCCTGAGAGTTGTTGGACCGTCTGCTCCCGCCAGAGCGATTGCTAGCCTTGGTGGCCCTGCTAGCTTGACTATTTTGACTATCTTGACTATTTTTACTTTGGTTCGAATTCTGTGAGCTCTTCGAGCGCTGAGACAAGTGACGAGTTGGGGATTGTGTAGACTCTGGCAGGAAGGTAGGATGGTGGGCATCTCTCGGGTAGACCGGGAGAATGGTGGTCGCGGAAGATGTGCGATCTGCCTCGGTGAAGAGGTCCTCCTTGTCCTTATCCTTGCGACCCAACCCCAGTCCCCATCCATAGCCGAGCTTTTGTCGGAGAGTGTTGCCACGAGTGAGCTTCTTCGAACGAGTGCGATCTAGCTTGGGTGCCAACTTGCGGAATTCGCTGTAAGATTCCGTATCCTCCGAAAAGGTGAGCTTTTCAGCCCGAGAGGCTACGTCTACTTCTGCTCTTGACTGAGACTGAGCATCTGTGACCGTAGCGGTGGGCGAATACGAGGGGGAGCGAGCGAGAGGGGTGCCGGTATTGGATTGACGCTGTGATGATGGGAGGGAGCTCCTGGTCCGGGAGCCTCGGGAACCCCTCGAGCCGCCAGAAGGAGGGGTGGAGAGTTGAGAAGAGGCCGATTTCTCGTCAATGTATTCATCGAGCTGCTTTTTCTTTCCCCTGCGAGTGAAAGAGGGCAAGCATAATGGAGGCGGTGGAGGAGGCGGAGGGGGAGGAGGGGGGGACATGGGCGATGGGGGATAGATAGAAAGCGGGGTAAGGAAGGGAAGGGGGAACGGAAGAGAAACGGAAGTAAAGTAAGTATGTAAAAATGGCACACGAGGCCGAGATCTTCCGTTGGAATTCTTAATTTTTCTTCGCCACGTGTTTCACTTGCCTAAGTCGTCAGATCGCTCCACCCGATCTCTGTTGTATATAGCCCATACCCTTGATCAACCTGATACAGTCATACACTACAGTTTTGTCTTTTCCTTACTCTAACAAGTCTTCCTCTGACGTTATACTCTATAGATCCGTCCGTAACGGCCATCCAACAACTTCAAATTGCCGCGTTGCCAACACACAACAGCCATACGGCGCATGGCACTGCTCGTGGTGTCCCCTCTCCGCCGTTCAAAGTTTAGGTTAAGCGTGTGAAAGCCCTTCAAACCCCGACCGCAGAACCTTCTCTCCTCCCACTTTGCACCCAACGTAGAACTTCGGCGTTTAGATGGCAAAGCGATCATGGGAGAAACGACCCAAATTTAGTTCCTGTCCCTTAAAACACGAGGTGTGCAGTGCTCATACCGGTGGCTTGAACAATGGGGAATTTGGGGGTAGCGACTGCGCCGCAAGTGACCTTTACAGCGTGGCCAATGTGACTCATCTTCCCTCTACAGTGTTGCGCCTCGTGTGCCCTCGTAAAATGGAGCAGTAAACTCTCCCTAAACGGTTTTCCGGCCCGAACGCGGGCATCGTCACTCTGACCTTTTCACTTTTCACATTTTCCAGATATATGCTGTGACGCTTCTCTTGCGATCACTCATCTATTGTGTCACTCCAAGGAACAGGAACATGGATGTGCGCCCTACATTATAATCGCAAATGACTATTGACCGTCTGGCAGACAACTTTGACCTCCACCCCTCCATCCCCGAACCGCGATGACCGAGCTTTCTCTCGAACTACAGCTCATAAACTCCCATGACTTGAGAGTGCATGCGCGTCTGTTCTGTATCCACTTTCCTTACGCATCTCAAGCCAATTAACAAGGACGCCGGCGCTCCACCTCCGCCTTGCCCTACAACAATTGACGTAGCCCTACCCACATATCACACAACCACCCCTGTTTCTAGACTCCTCTAGAAGCGCGCAGGTAGTGCCAATCGATTCAACACCCACTCACCTCCGGCCCTGTCTAGAGCTTTGGCCTTCGGAGGTTGGACCGTTATTAATATCCGTGCCCTATTTGGTGGCCTAACTTAGCTTTTGCTTCTAACCAATCATTAGCGTGCGCCTTGGGCATGGCACCCTACAAGGCACACTTCCTAGCACATACGCCGCCCAACTCATGTCTGCCTGCGTCTCCTGCGCCTCGGAAAAAGCAATTCACACGCTTTAATATAACCGAAGTCGTGGTGTGCCACGCGCTGAGCGCGGCTCTGCTATTAAGACCGAGTTTTCCCAATGTTTGATGGCTTCCGCCCGTGCGCACGGCTTGCCCCGTCTTCCTTCCTCATGGCCACCTATCGCCGCGGGATCCGTCTGTTCTACCACATAGGGTCCGTCGTCTCCACAAAAAAGTCTCGTCCACGGGGCCAAAACGAAATCAAAGATAGCGATGAAAGGCTCACCGGGACGCGGCGAAGGCTTAGAAAAGTGAGGTATTCCTCCATTTTTCCCTTAAATCTACGCACCATCGGGTGGACCTCGGCTATAACTTGGTAGGTGGTCTGGGTACAGGAGGTCAAGACCTACTCAGGGGGAGGGGGCGTGAATTGGTGAAAAGTTCGAAGCGTCTGGACTTGCTGTACCCCCAGGTTCTCAACCTTAATACAAGCCTTTTCGAGTCTCTTCCTCCCCGGCCCTTCATTTGGTCATCCCTAGTCTTCTGCTGGCGCGAATACAGTTAGTGGCTGTGCCGACAAATCTTGCCCGAACCCAGGGCAAATCTCGTCGGCATCTGCCCGAGCTGGGGCTAAACAAATCCGTTCTCTCCCATCCAATAGATGGCGGAGTGGTGTTAGACGTGATAGCGTGGCATTATTCGGATAAGTGTCTATGAGGATCAATACCAGTACACAGATAGGCTAAACTACACAAGGAGAACCAATGGGCCACAGGTGAATATATACCAGTATGTCCGATATGTCAGGTCATAGAGGAACCAGGAGGTGAGTATGTAATGTATGCGAGATCGAGGTAGTCTAGCTGGAAACCGCGAGTTGGATGAGTTTTTACAAACAGGCACAGCTTTTGTCCTTCTTTTCCGTTTAATTAGATGATATTCAAAACAAGGTAATCGTGCATAGTGGCGGCAACGTGCACGCCTTGATGCCCACTCAGAGTCCAGAAAGAGAAATCCGGCACAACCCCCAAGCTATTCGAGCCCAAGGTCACTCGTTGACCGCGAGTGCTGGAACGGGTTGTACCCAGCCCCGCGCACCGCAGACGGGATCAGGTTCTGAAGGTCCGTCGCAGGGATCAGGCTCGACGGCACCGAGCTCGGCGGAACGCGCGGGGAATCGGGGAACGACGGCACGTAGTTTTGTAGATGCGGAGAGACAGGAGGGGAGGAGGCGTCCGTCGGTCTGCGACGTGAGCGCTGTTCCGGAGACGCGCCCGACGATATTGAGAGGGCGCCGACCATTCTGGGCGAGCGATAGGCTGTCGACCCTGCAGCAGAATCTATTGGTGGCGCCGCCGCCGTGTAGTAGTGCGCCTCCGCGCGAGAGGGTCGCCAACTGCTCGGAGCGGCCGAGATAGGTAGAGGCGATAACACAGACAACTCTGGAGAGCGATGAGAGTGACTGCCAGACAAATCATTCATGCAAGGGGAGAGCGAGCGTAGCGGGATTGCGTGCGGGGTGGGGCAGTGTAGATGAGGTGTAGACGCGCTTCTCGCATGGTAGGCGCCGCCTATCCGAAAGGGCTAAGAGCGAAGAATTAGTCATGCATCGCATAAGTTACGCAGTTTGGGACTCGCTCACCTGGTTATTCAGTGTAGGTGTGGGTGGTACGACCTCTATACTCCTGCGATCTACCTCCATGGGACTTCTACGCATGGAGATCACATTGCTTGTCAGAGAAAAGTTCTGCCCGTTCCTAGAGATCAACATGACGCCATTCCCGGTGACCATCTTACTATCATGATCGTCAACGCCACTATCTCGGACGACATTGGTTTCGTCCCTATCATATACCCCGACGTCGTCAAGGTCCAAGTCGAGTCGAGTCTCGCTAGCTTGCACTTGTATGGGGGCTTCACCGTCCGTGTCTGACGTACTCCGCCTAACAGTTGGAGGTCTATTTCGCCTCGTTCGGGACGACCCATTACTCTTGAGGGTGTCAAAAGGGTCCGTTTCAGGATCGGAATCTTCAATATCAAAGTCATCTGAGATGGGAGCACGAGACACTCGAATGGGGCCTCCGCCAAACAATCTCGTCACCGAACGGATGGTAGTCGAAATCGTCATCATCCTCTCCCTAATGCGAGGGCTGAGACGGCGGTGATCGGTGGCATCACGGGGAGAAGTCCAGTGATGGGGCGAATTTATCATAGGCGTCGCTTCTGCGTCCGGAGCTTGGTCAAATTCACGGCCAGCCAGACGGCTATCTGTGGTCCATGCACGCGGTCTTCGAGCCTGTCGACGGCCTCGCATGAATAGTATAGATGTGAGTCGAGAAAGGCGCCCTTTCTTGTGTTGAAGGTAAAGAATGAAAGATAGGGAGAGAAAGATGGTGATGAGGATGGGGGTCAAGATTTGAACAGCTGTCCAACTATGAGATGCTGTAATAATACATGCCACCATCAGGTGAGTGCGAGTTAGGTAGAAGTCAGGTGAGCAAGACAAGATGCGTACATTGCTGGGAAGACGCGGGATCGAGGCCGTCAACCGAATCACGATATATCCGGTTGGATACGTCCGCGGCTTTCATAGTCACCCAATTACGGCTGATCGTTTAAGCCAGAGGCGGCCCACCGTCTGCTGGAGGTAGGGGAGTGGAGTTTGGTCAACAAGCAGGCAATTGCTATGTCGAAGAAAACCGGTAACTGGGATCAAGAGAATCAGTATGCCGGAACATTTATAGAACGCTGATTCCTCGAAGGTTCAAGGAGAAGCAAAAGTGAGACGGAGAGCGCATTAATGCCCGTGGCGTGGTCTCAGTCTCTACAGCCAGTCTCGTTTCAGGCACGGCCTGACGAACCGGTTTGCACTTTTAAACCTAGACTTACCAAGTACACCTCTATTAGTTGGCCCACGTAAAGGGTGAGGATCACCGCAGACTATGGTGACATACCCACCCCTATATAAGTCTGGAAATCCATTGCGCACGGAGAGTCTCCGCGGCCATTCGCTACCATTAAATAGATCCACGATGGAAGCAATTGAACTTGCACCCGCTTAGATCAACTATTTGGGATGATGAAATACACAACGCCGGACGTCTCTCCTGTGCCGACTCGCGGGGCTAAGCGATGTTTGATGATTACCGGCAAGGCCCTACTGTAGAAGCTCTGTATACTACTGTAGATTTCTGGCCTCAAAACAGTATGCAGAGCATTCCGCAGTACATGGTTTATAATGTGGTAAAGCTTATTAAGCTGGCGGTTAGGGGTGGTTGATAATATTCCGCCAGTATTCCGCCAAGGAACCCGAGAATCATCGTCGGCGGAGTGTCGGGTGACGAGTTTTGGTCTTCAATTCTTTTCGACTTCATGCTTACCCTGACTCAGCGGACACCTATCGGTATTTATGGTGCCAAAAAATAGATCCAACAGTTCCGGATCCTTGCCAGTGAGCACATTTCCACCCTTTCGTCGATCGTGCCCAGAGAAGTGTGTATTGCGGCAGAATACTAGGACGGCGCGTCGCGACAGTTGCTACCCTCTACCCCGATTTCGCAAGTATCGCATAGATCACGGGTTAGGTAGTATTGCTGATCATCCAAACATCAACATGAATGCATAAGCGGCTGCCAGTTTTCATTAATTACTGTACTATTAGGATCAGAGTGAATAAGGTAAAGGTGTTTTATGTCAAGGTTATCCAGCGGGTGCTCGGGTGGGAAGGGATTGATTTTCCGAGGATTCAAGACACGCGATCTCACTCTAGCCCTGTTGGAAGTCACGGTGCAGCCGCAACAGCACGCGAGCTCTGGCAACGTTGTGAGGCACGGGCGGGACCCGGCCCGGCGTCACTAGAACTATTATATGGACTGATCGTTTCGTTCACTGCAGTTCTGATACCAAGTGTCTCGCCTCAGTACAAATTTATTTTCGCTCATCGTTATGGTCATTCATAGTATTGCGTAACCTCAGTCCTGTCTGTAAACACTCTTTATATTCACCAGCTTTACATTGTATGTAGCCGTCGTTATCTCCTACATAGCCGCTACTTCGATCCGTATTAGGTCAAGAGGAAGTCTGGGGCAATTTCTACGTCAAGCGGGAGCAGCGGTCTAGAGGTTTGCCAGAACGTCGATAAGACCGGAGAGTATAGAGTAGTGAAATAAGTCCTGTCCCGCAGGGCAACTTTTCTCAGGAGTTGCAGCGAAGTATTACGTTGATAATACAGTGACCACAAACCCGAAGACAGAGAGCAGAGAGGGTGTTTGGTAGCTCTGAACAAGACATTCATAAGCACATTAGCCATATCTGACCGGCTCTGGCTCTTTGAATCCTCATCGACAAACGGTGTTCCTAGAAGCATCTCAACTTTATTACTTGAGCACACACCACAACTCATCAAGGCCGTACGCTGCTTGAGCGACGTCCCACTCTAGATATATGCGAAAGATGGTTTCTATGTTGCAATGCAAGTCACTACGCTGGCTCGCTTCCTTAGGGAATTGTCTTTCTTGACAGTGGCGCCTTGGCATCTTACGGATCCCCGACTCTCTTGATTCCCACAACAACACGTTCATTCCTTCGCCAGAATTCCAACAACGTCTGAGCGAGTGTCAACGGGTCATCCTCAGCGTAGACCACATCTTAGCAGATTAACCAATGCGGACTGGAAGACTGGGCTCACCTCGTGGAGCATGTGCCCTGTGTTTGGTACGACAACCATCTGGAATTTGCCTTGCATTTGGCCGATCATAAGCTCGCGATCAAGGCGGTCAGTACCTGCCAGCACCAAGAGACGGGCAGTGCGCGCAGCGAGAAATGCACTCGATAGACTTCTAAACCAGCCTTCATGCGCGAGTTGCTGTTAATATCATATGGACGGCAAAGAGAGAGAGCATACCTTCCCAATACGGTCCCGTAGAGCGCAACGGTGTACGCCAGGAGATTGTACGCACGCCACGCGCTCGGGGCTCAGGGGTAGGAATGACAAGTGAGGGGACCGACACCCGCGCAGAGGTTATGTTACGGATTTGGTGCGCAGTGATACTGTACAGTCGTACGGTGGATTGAGTTCATCAAACAAGGTATACAGGGCGGTACAGAAAGGACATACTGCCATTCGATTGCATCGCTGACGCTGTCGAAACCCTCTGGCCTCGAGTTTAGAATAGCCGGCATGTGAGGGAGGGCATCAAGTGCGGTGCCCTCTACGACGTCAAGCACTGCAACACCAGACACGCGGTATTTAGCTTCAAGAAGAAGTGGGACTGTATGTACAACAACGGCGCCGCCCATGCTATGGCCAACAAGCTAATATGCGTGTTAATGGAGCCGAAGTACGTGAGCCCAGGGCACGTACAAGAAGCGAAGGGGCGGTTATTGGATCAGGGAAGACGGCCCGCAAGAGGTTATGGAAGTCCTGTACGAGGATATTGAGCGACAAGTCTTCGTCGGAAGACCCCTCGATCGGCAGAGTCTTCCCTGACGATATCTGAGACTGCGTCGATCGCAGTAAGGGAATGCGCACCATGCCTCCGCGCGTCAAGAGACAGAACACCGAGTTCTCCGTTGGAAAGCCTTGTCACCTCCTTGGCAAAGAGCGCGAAGCTCAGACCACCGAAGCCTGCGCCATGGTGGCAAACCATAACCGACCCGGCGCTGCCATCTGTGGTCTGCGGTGGGGTGTAGTACACGCGGACGTCAAGCTTGGATGCCGGAACATCAACTTGCACTGCCTCAGAGAAGTAGGATGCCCCCGATATTGGGGCATATTCTGGGTTTGGAGTGCGCGGTAGGCGGTTTGCGGGAGGGCCCATTGAGAGGGATGGTAGTGCTCCGATTGAATCCGCTGCCTCGGACTCTTCATCTTCATCTTCCTCTCCAGGGAGATCAGGCGGAAGTTGTGGAAGCTTTGCGATGCGCGCATGCATCGCTGAACGATAAAGGTCGGACATCGAGTCTTCCTCCGACTTGTGGTCTCGGGGAAGGAGAACTAAGCAAACCCTAACCTAACCTCCCTGACGTCAGAACAGGCAACGCGGTCATTCAACTCATTCGACGCGACCGCGTCTGTTGATGACTGCCACAGTAACTACTAACGACGTAGCGTTACACGCTACCTTATGACTCGTCGCGTAAATAGATCAAAGAAGGTACTCTCTAAGCACTCTACCAGTATGCAACATCTCACAATAGATCCATAGGTACCTGGCGTAAAGCTACGGCCCGCGAGACCAGAGGGAACAAGAACACATGCGGAACGATGTACGCCGCCACCGCTACCGCTGCTGTCCGATGCACCCGAAGACCTTGAGCCCAGCTTTTTCGACACGTGTCCGAGACCCCTCCGTGGCTTTACGATCTGTACGACAGGTATTGACAGGGTGCGTCGTGACTTATAGCCTTTAGCCATCGTCTCATTCTAGTGGGATGTTGGTAGTCAACGATATTCCCCAAAGCTGGAGAAATGGGTGCAAACACCACCGCCGCCTTCACCGATTATGTCACACATCTCATTGCCGAGGAACATGGAGGAGCAAAGTATTGGGTGGGTAACCTTCCGCTCGAGTCCACCTTATCCCGAATGAATGCAATACCAGTGCGCGGTTGAGCGAAAAATACTAATACTAAAACCGTCATGGATTCTCGACACCTTTGAGATCTGGCAGCGAGGCGATGACTTTGATTTTGACACGGTTCAGTCCTTCCCCGTACTTCTTCGTTCTTCCTCTTTGACTCTTTGCACAGAAAGTTGAGGAGCACCGTCTTCCCACTTTTTCCGGAATTACTCTATGCGTTTCCGGGGTCGAGGATCTTGACCGGCGTACTTCCATTAACCGTATTGTTACACAACACGGCGGTAAATACGTTAAGAATATAGAGCGACCCGTGCGCGTCACGCATCTCCTTTGTTCTGGGAATGAAGAAACGGAAAAGATGCACTACGCCCGTAAATTTAACGAACGGGGCGAAGCTGATATCAAACTCGTCTGGGAGGAGTGGTTTTGGGATTCCCTGGAATTTGGGGGTGCGTGCGACCCCCACTCTCGACTTTTCAGTACCTGTTTGATTGTAACATGGCGTTGGCTAGGGCGATTTGAGGAGACATCATACCTTGTAACGCATCCACGTCCTGAGCGACGGCAGGCCCCGCTTTTGTCACACATTCCAAACGCTGAAGCGCCTGAGCCGTCTCAAAGCCAAGTACAACCAGATCTCGATGAACCTGAGAAGGAAGAGATTGCGGTTGCTCGCCGTGTTCCTGCTGCAACATTGCGTGTTTGGGAGAGTCTCCTCGCGCCTCGCGGGTACGCTAAAGTCGGATCAGAGTTGGTTAAAACTGCCCCCGCACATACCCCCAACCCCATGCTGAGTCATGCACTTTTCCTTCCCGGGAGCAACAAAGGGAAGAGAAAGGCACGAGTGTTGGGCCCTCCGAATCCACCTACAACCAAAGGCCGTAGCGCGCTGGCCACGTTCACGCGGTCAAAATCATTCGCGCCAAGTATAGCGCCAGCACCGGAAGATCCATCCACGCCCACGTCGCGCCAGCCGTTCCGCAAGGCCCAGTCACTGTTCTTACCACCGCCAACTTCACCTGCCCAGGTGGCTCCAGAGCATGACGGTTCTCGGCCTCAAATATTTGCGGGAATGCGTTTCCGCGTGCGCGCCGAGGCTCGTTCGGCGAGTGTTCGCTCTGCGATAGAAGGTTGCGGCGGAACGTGGATTGAAGACGAAGATGAAGACGAGCACGTGGATTTCGTGATCGTACGGCTGGTTAGGTACTCTCTCTCTTATCTTGATTCCTAGGAAGACCACGCTTACACTCACACATAACCCAGTGGCAGCAAGCTGTATATCGATGAAGTAGATGTCGCACTTCGGTCGTGCTATCGCACTGAGTGCTGGCTAGAAGGTTGCCTCTCGCGCGAGCGGATATGCTCCGTGGATGAGCACCCCGCCTTCTCGCCACTCACGCACGCGATCCATCTCCCCGGCGTCGTCCTCAGCCCATCGGGACTTGACCTTGCAGAGGACATGTGGGTCAAGCGTCTCGCTCGCGCCCTGGGTAACGGTCTCTCCTTTCTCGCGTATTGCAGTGTTTTAACCGCCGGATTCTGGAAGGCATGACGCATGCGCCGACGTTCAGTCGCTCGACAACACACTTGCTGTGTCCGGCCGCGACGGGTGCAAAGTATGCGAGGGCACGAGTGTGGGGCACGCCAGTGGTCGACATACGCTGGCTCTTGCACATCGCGAGGACAGGTGCACTGCCACCGCCTGGGGTGTCTCACGTTCCAGACTCACATGTGCCGAATGCTGAGACGACGAACCCCGCAAATCGTACGCATGACGTTCTTCGTGACTAACGTCGTGCTGACCTCCTCGCTCAGCAACGAAGTCGTCCAACCCGGCGCAAGAGTACTGGACAGTCGCCTCACCCCAGCACTCACCGCCCGCACCCACACCACCGCCAGCAGCTACACAGTCTGGAGCAGACCCAGCCAACGATGAGCTACCCTTCGGTCGGCCCAACTTACTTGCTGGCCAGGACGAAGTTGTCCCTAGTCCCTTGTTAACGCTTCCGACTGCCTCGGATTCTTCAGGGAAGGTATTCACGCCAGGAAGCAATACGGAAGATGATGGGGCCTCTCCGCGTGTACCATCGTCAAACACCCCGTCGCCTCTCAAACTTCCACCCGAGCAGACGGATCGGGCTGCACAGGCACTGCATGAGAGCATTTCCAACCTACTTGGAAAGCGTAATGCTGGCGCCATGTTGATCCAGGAGGCGGAGGCGCCACCACCGCGGAAACGTGCACGCCCACGATTCAAGGTGAGTCAACAGACTCCATCCTTCCCTATGCCCTCGTATTTCTCATTCGCCATAACGTGCCCGCGTTGTTCAAATCTCTCTTTTTTTACAGCCCCATCCCTTGCGGGCGGGCACAGCAGGTGCGAGCGCTGGCGCTGGCGTTTCCGGCATCCACCTCCCAACGGCAGATACTTACACCATGTCGTACGCGTTCGGGGACGAACCCGACAATGGGACGTCAAACTCGAACACCATGTCGGATGACGGCACGAGCTCGGGCTTGCAAGCGGTGTACGAGGACCCAACACAGGCGGCCGAGCGACGCAAACTTATCAGCTTGCTGAACGGTGCACCGGGGCAGAGTAGGATACGTGAAGGGCGCGCCCATAGGGCGGCGGCGGCGGCGACTAGCTCAAATGTCGCTAGTGCGGGACGCTTGGCGGGCTTTTGATGTCGAGGGATATTTACTGCATAATTGGGTATTTGCATCACAGTTGTTCATCCATATATACACTACATTTGTATCCTTCTTTTGTTCCCTCTTGGGCATAGAGTTCCAAGGCTTCCTTGATAGCCTTCATTACGAACGAGCAGTTACGGATGCGTCCATGCGGGTGCACTTCCGTCGATGATTTGCAGAGTAACCCTGAGTCTTCGGTTCGGGTACTACTGTAGTGGACCACAACATGGGCTTTCCCATCACGAGAACTAACGAATCAGTGAACGTCGTGTCTCACTAATTCGAGCGGAACATTACCAAATCATCACTGATCCGGGGTTTGGTGAGGTTCACTGCTCGTAGCGGATGTTGCCTCTAAATTGTACTGTACATTCTTGCGGTATTTCGTTGCCAGATCGGCGGCAGTCTTGACGTAGGCGTTCGCCCGGATGATCTCCTGAAAAGAAAGACGCACGCACGATGAGAAACGTAGTCCCTCGCGCTCTCGTCATGTATATAACAAACCTCAACACAGTGATTCAGCTCGAGAATGAGTTCGGTACACTTATCCTGGGAACGTGTAAACTGGTTATTATTATTTGCGGAGTGGTACAACACTCACGGCGTTCTTGACGATACGCTCCAGGAGAACAGCTTGGCGTTCTGAGTGAGGGTTCTCCATGTTGAACTAGAAGCTGTGGCCGCTGCCGTGGGTGTAGTGCTCCAAATTGTTGGATTTTTGTGCCACAGACGCGTCTCGAGTCTCGAGTCGGAGTCGGGCCTGCCAGTGAGAGCCCAACCAGGGGCAGAGTTTCTTCCTGACTCTCGCCCTCAAGCTGAAGCTGAAAGCGCTCAGGGGCCATTCAGACAGGTCCCAGTCGCGAACATGCTCCCCCACTCAGAGAGGGATATCACCTGGAGCCCCCTCGGACAGAACAGATTCATAGTCGGAGGCGGTTCTCAACTCACTCTGTACGACTGGTCTCCGGGAGACTCCTCAATACATCATGTTGCATCCCAACAAGATTTGCAATTAATGAGGGTAAGGTTGACCCGAGTCTTCTTGTCTCCTCCGCTCACATCCGCACTCAGTGCTTTGCTTGGTCTCCGGACCCAGTTATTGACGATCTCGTAGCAGTCGGATTCAGTAACGGCCGCGTAGATCTCCTACGTCTTGAGTCGACGCGCCATATCCGTGAGCACTCAACTAGCCGTAGTAGCTATTCCCCTTTATCACCTAAAACACCTCGCGCTTGTGCCTCCCTTGCTTTCTGTGGAGTCTCCCCCCAGTATCTTGCCGTGGGTCTCGAGAGATTACGCAACGACCCCAGTCTTTGTATCTGGGATGTGCACTCTTCCACGGCAACTCACGGTTTGACACCAGTATCGTCATTGCCAACTCATATTGTCGCGCCTCCACCATCTCCTGCACGATCTCCGGCTGGACTACCCTCTTCACCTCGTTCGTATCACCCTATTCCCCGCACAGAGGTTGGTCCTCGTGTGGATTCGCGTATTCTACAGGCACACGCGCAAAATGAGTCTGTCCACTCATTGGCCTGGTTACCACAAAGTAATTCTCTGCTCGCCGCGGGTTTGTCACAGCGAGTCCTCCGATTATTCGATCTCCGTAGTTCCGTTCCT
Source organism: Russula sp. MG48 (assembly GCA_003313725.1). Classification (NCBI taxonomy): domain Eukaryota; kingdom Fungi; phylum Basidiomycota; class Agaricomycetes; order Russulales; family Russulaceae; genus Russula; species Russula sp. MG48. The sequence continues at coordinate 2,650 of QLOS01002733.1, read as the reverse complement.
GCGGTCGCCCATGCTACGGGGCGTGTCTATGCACTGTCCCCAGACCCATTCGAGCCCCATCATCTTGCCGCAGCCGGGGATGGTGTCGTCACCGTGTGGGACGTGCGAAAGTTGCTCACCCCTTTGTTGGTGTTTTCTGAGCGTGATGCGCTCGCCGACGGCACCCGTGTTCAGCATGGCGTGCGCAGGGTGGTAGACCTGGAGTTTTCCTCGGTGCGTCGGGGCATCCTGGCAACCATTGGTCAAGACGCTTCATATGTTCGTCTTTGGAACATCATTAAAACAGAGTCATTTGACGTTCCTCCCACACTACGTGTGAGCGATATTACTCGAACACCAAAAATGTCTTGGACGAACCCGACGAGCATGCTGCCTTGGGGTGCTTCGGGTGGGACACACAACGCAACCGCTGATACCGCAGAGTCACCCCAAAATGCATCTTACTCCCTTGTCCTGTCCGATACGCGCAAATGTAAGTGGATTCAACGCGACATACGGATTAACAATTTACAAATCTCTGCACAGCAAGACGGTTCCACGCGAGCCTCGACTCTTTTGCGTTGATGCCTGCCACACGCCCAAACCCTTTGGTCATTTCGCTTATGGCGATCACTAAGGATGATGATCTGGAGACAGCGAACACCCACGACACGCCTATTCATGTGCAATGGAGCGCACGCGGTAATATGGCAATTGCAATTGGCTCGGCGTATCGCATCTTCTCTAGCGTGCAACCGGGTGAGGTTGTTCCCGAGCCCTGGTCAGTCATGCCCACCGTTGTGTCTGAAGGAAGCGATGGCGCTGGTTTTGGTGCCTTCCCTATTGAGGTGTCTCGAGGCCGATTGCCTCGACCTGGTCTGCATCGACCAACTTTCGGTCGCGGGGACGAGGACGGTTTCCCGGCTCTCACGTCAACCGGGCCTTCCCCAAAACCCTCGCCGCGTGCCAAACAATCTCCTTTACCAGCGCCAAAGCCGGAGGGCACTGCTAGCCCTGCACACCGGAGCGTCCCCTCTTCCCCTTATATCAGAGGAAATGTGGAGCTTCCGTCTTCCCCAGGCCCCGCATCACTCGCCCCCCCATCTCCGGCGTCCGGTTCGAGGCGCATTGCCGGCACTTCGAAGATACCCGAGAGTAACGCATCTTCATCGCGTAGCCGAAACACAAACGGCCGTCCTTGGCGGCGTGTTGTAGAACGTACGCAAGCTCTCGTCGATGAAGATATATCGATGGTCATGCGGCGGCGTGTCATCAGGGGTTACGGGTTGAGTCATGTACGCTTTATGTGCACAACTTAGATCCAACGTGCTTGTCTCATCTCGTGCTTCTACCCTATAGCCTGCCCACAACATGGCAATTCTCAAGGAGACGAAAGAGGAGCATAATGGAAGGGCGCTTGTCGAGATGTGGTCCTGGGTCGATTGTACGTGCACGATGGTGCCACATAGTTTTTGCTTTACCATCCTCTCGCAGATTCTCGCCGAATGCTCGAGGGGCCTGCTGTTCGTCTCAACGGTTACAACTTCGCCAATCAGGGTATACAAGGGATCTGGGAAGGATTTCCTCCCTCTATGCCAGAAGCGGTTCCATCTAGTTCTCCTCCCCCTGCCCCTCCTGGCCCCTTACTCGACCCACTAGTAGTCGAAGGGATTCAGTCAATATCGCGGTCTCAGTCTCGTCGTGGCGGGCAGAGGGCGGAAGTGCCATCCGACTTCGCCGCAGCTCTACTGCTCCTGAGTGTATATCATCAGACAGGCGTAGCCACGCTAGAGTCCGCTGACTGGAAACCGACTGTTTCAACGACAAAATTGATACAACGTCGGTTTGCACTTCAGCTATGTGGGTGGAGTTTGAAGAACGAAGACATATCTGCTGTTATCAACAAGTAAGGCATGTTGTAATGTCCCGTACGAGGTGCCCTCATACAACCTTGTCAGGTGGGAGAAAGATGGCAGACAGTCACAGGCAGCGTGTTGGCTTGTGTTCTTAGGCCGGCACAACAAGGCCATAGATACTCTCATACGAAGCAAAGGTATGCACCTTTCCACTGGCTGTCAGGATTCGGTTCACCCGAGAGACAGATAGTTCTCACAACATAATGTCTGGTACACTCGCTGCTCTGACAACTGCATCAGCCAAAACACCAGAGTTACGCCACCAGTATGAACGATTGATCATGCGACTTGAGGATCCATACTTTCGGGCAATGTTAACGTACCTCGCACTCGGTGACTGGGCCGACGTTCTGGAAGAAGAGTACATCCCCCTGCGTGAGCGCCTTGCGATCGCGTTACAGTTTCTCGAGGACGATGCGCTTTCTGCGTACCTGCGCCGAATAGCGGAGGCTTCAGTAGCACAGGGCGACGTGGAAGGTATCATCGTCACGGGTCTGACGGCGTCTGGGGTCCAGCTATTGCAGAATTACACGGATCGTACTGGGGACGTGCAGACCGCGGCCATCCTGGGGGCATACGTACACCCGCATCAGCTCAAGGACGCCCGAGTCGACCGATGGCTGGATGCGTACCGTGACCTCCTGGACGGGTGGAAGTTCTTCCATCACCGGTGCCAGCTCGACATGGATCGGGGCCAGATGTTGCAGGACTTTAGGCAGGACGGTGTGCGGGAGCCGATCCGGCTCGTTCCTCCT
>QLOS01002729.1:0-12888 GCA_003313725.1 Russula sp. MG48 | reverse complement strand
GGTACGTCCATCAGCGATACCCGCATAATCCGTGCCGAAGCTCGTGGGCATGAAATCTGGGAGCTCGCGACGGCGCTCGATCTTGAACCCGTTCCACGCGGCGAGCAGGTCTCGCTTCTTCTCCTCTTCCTCGATAAAGTCGACGATGAGGTTGACGATCGACGCCGTCGCATCGAGCTCGCGGTCGAGGATGTTCCAGAGGGTCGAGATGAGATCGCGCGCGCCGGATTGGGACGCTACATAGTCGCGTAGGGCGAGCTTCGTTCCCGCGATGGCATTGGTGGGGTGCGGTGTGAGAGCGCGTAGGCGTGCGAATATTGCCGCGTATCGTCTGTGGGAAAAGGGGCGTAGTCAGCCGTGCGCATCCCTGCGGATAGGAATAAGCCAGTACTCGGCCGTGACGGGATCCATGGACGGCGGCGGTGGGGAAGGCGTCTGATGTCTACTGGGCAAGGGCGAGGTGTCACTCGCATCTCCCTCTGTCGTCAAGTGTGCGCCAAAGCGACTGCGACGGGTATCCGGAGTCAGGTTTGGCCGTGGGGCGAGTTGTGGCTGAGGATCACGTTGAGGTTGTTCCCGTTCACCGCCGCCGGCTGGCGCTGCTCCACGACGCCTGTTGGAACTTGTAGAGGCGTCTTGGAATTCGAACGCAGCATTAACACGGCGGGCGTCCTTTCTATCGCGCGAGGACATCTCGGCACCGTGTTCTTCTACCATATGAACCTGGAGATCGATCTGAGAACCAAACACAACAAATTTGTTCGCTTGACAAGTAGGATTGAGACATGGGTGATGCGCTTGCTCAAAGTGTCGCTCCTGAGGGCGGTTAGATGCTGACTATCCCATGGAGGAAAAAAGGGAGACTGACCAACACTTCGTAATTTTGGAAGCTTTAAAAGCACCCGTGTCAATCACGCAGGAAGGGTGCAAGATTTAAGCTTACTATTTATCCCTGATTTCGTTTCGCTTGCATATAAAGCATTCTTCGTGTGCATGCCGCATGTGGGCGTATAGCTCATCATCGCCAAAGAAGCATTCACGGCAGAACTCGCAAAGAGGATGGATCCCACCTTCCACCTGATCTTTCGGCACGCCCTTTTGTTGTCGACGTGGTAAGGAGGGGAGATGAGTGGAGTATTGAGGGGGTGTGTATAACGCGTGCTCGTGGGAAAAGACCTTTTTGTGACGGATGCACAGGTCGCTGCGCCACAGAGTCAGATCATAGCGGACAGACGATGACCAATTTCTCCGCACCAGATGAATTTGTCATGTACACCACGAGCATGCAGTTTAAGGTCGTTCCAGCCCGTCGCTGTGTACTCACAAGAGGAATCGGGGCAATTGAGACGTAGGAGAACTAAGGAGTCCTCCATCATTTCTTGAGTCTCGAACAATATCACCAGTCTTTCGTCTTTGGAGGGAATATTTTCTAGGATGTAAGACGAGAAGGGGGCGTCCGAGGATGCGGTGAAGATGACTGTTGGTTGCGGTTCCTTGCGTTCGTTGATTAAAGGTAACTACGCCTCGCCTGGAGATGTTACGGCGCACCTTGCAGAATGTACAGTCCAACTTCTTGTACAGAGCTCGCAAGCGTAGCGCACAGACGTGACACGTCCGGTGATTGCACTCTGAAACCGCATAATACTTGACGGGTTCGGCGCAGATCCAACATAAATCCTGTTCCTGACTGGCATCCTCCGGAGCGTCCGTTTGCGTAGTTGGGATATCTGCAGCGGCGGTGCCGGCAGCGTCCTCGTTCGCCCCATTCGCCGCGGATGTGTTCGCATTTGGCGTACTAGTAGATGCCGCGTCCGCAGACTTTGCGCCACCTTTCCCACCTCTACCACGAGGACGTCTGCGGCGATGGGGACCGGCTGCTCCTCGGGGTTGGCTCTGAGATTGGATAGATGCTTCGGCCATTATGTATGTGGTGAATAATCCCTGCAGCTATAGAGCCAAGTAGAGTCAGCGGACTCACTGACAGCCGCTCGTATTTGAGTGACTGTGACAGAGGGTGACAGTGCTGGGTCTCGACAACAACACCGCCGACTCGGAAGATGGACGCCGACATCGAGCTCGAAATTGACGATGATCATCCGTTGGCCCTCGAACTTTCCAGTTTGCGTACAACTGTTGCACGCTTCCAGGTATGACTCGCCTACTACAACCTTGTACTGACGTGACAACCAACCTTATCTTACCCATTAACCACACGCTCCCACAGCATGAAGCACACACATCCGCACTCAAACTGCAGCGACACTCTTTGGAAGCTGCATTGGCCATAGAGCGTGCTCAAGCCCTTGAACACGAGAACGCTGCGGCACACGAAGAGCTCGCAGTTCTGCGCGCGTACCCCGATACCACGCCCCACCCCGCCGAGCTGCAGCTCCCCGAGCTCACCCTAGCTCTGCGCCGCGCGAGCGACAAGCTCACTCTCGCCGAGGACTCCCTCCGCACGCGGATCGTGCAGCTCGCGGACATGCAGGGCGCAGCCGCCCGCGCGCACCATGCAGCGGAGAACGCGTTCGCCCTGGCTGCGGGTGCGCGGGCGCGCGAGGAGGATGCCATGGCGCGCGAGCGTGCGCTGATGCTACAGCTGCGCGCGGCAGGGGAGGAAAGCAGGATGACGGATCGCGCAGTGCGGGAGTACGCAGACCTCGTGCGCACACTCGAGCGCCGTCAGAGCTCGCTCTCGTCGTCGTCGCCACCTCCACCACCACCACCGGCCGGAGCGCGGGTTTCTAACGGCCGGGCCAGAAGCGGGACGTTCGAGGCCCTGCAGGAAGAGAAGGCGGGCCTGCACAAGTTGGCCGGGGAGTTTGCGGCCGAGAATGAGGCGCTGAGGGACGAGATTGGCAGGCTTCAGGTCGACCTCGAGGGGACTCAGGCTGAGTTGGAGGCGGAGCGGAAAGCCGTCGAGGAGGAGCGCGTGCAGCTGTCCAACGCACTCACGGAGCTCGAACGCCACAAACACGACGACAGCGCCGCTGCCAAGATGGTCTCCCGTTACATGTACGTATACCTTTCCCCCCGCCCTGTTGTTCTCCACACTTCCCCGCCCTCCCACAGGAAGTTCTCCCAAGCCACAGCTGATACGCTACAGGGGGCTCTCGAGTCCCTCAATGCGCGCCACGCTGCAACGACGTCCACACTGCACGTGCAGCTCGCGTCCGCGCAAGCCGCACTCGCCACCGAACGGCGACAGTCTGCGCGCTTGCGCGACGTGCTGGACGAGGCGACCGAGCAGCTCGCACGGGAGACGTACGGCCGTCGGCGCGAGATCGCGTTGCGGCTGGCCGTCGTCGGGCGGGAAGACCAGCTGGCAGAGGCGCTCCGGCGGTGGGTGCGCCGCACGCGAGAGACGCGGGCGAGGGAGGACGTGCCGACCGAGCAGCGGCTCGACTCTATCGTCGGCGACGCGGGCGAGCTGCTCGCCCTCGTTGATGGCGCAGCTCCTCTCCCAGATGGGGCGCCGGGCATCGGGGTCGGGAGCGTGGCGCGGATTGTGGCCGCGGAGGACGCGGCGAAGGCGCTCGTGGAGGAGCTGCAGGTGGAGACGGAGAGACGGATGCAGCTTGAGCGGTTGGTGGGCCGCGCCGATGTCGACGAAGACGGCAGTATCGTCTCGAGGCCACTCCCTGAGCTACCGACACCGTCTTCTGCGACCAGATCTCCTAACGTCGTGGCTGTGACCATTCCGGAAGTGGTCAAGGTGGATGCTGCAACTTCGCCGATTTGCTCGTCTCCACCACAAGCGTCCGTTACACCTGCGCCTCTAGATCCACCAGCGTCCGAGTTATCTGCCATTTCTCCACCGATGAAACTGACGCCTCTTGAGCATGAACCGGCGACAACGACAGTTCTACATCAACCCAGCCCACAGTTCCGTGTAGGTTCTCCAGCATTTCTTCCACGCCGTCGCCACCTGTGTCATCTCACGCAGATACCCCCTCCTCCCTCCCCACTCCCCAGGATATCGCCTTAGAATCTATTAATAGTGATCCCGATACCACCAAGCCGCCCTCGCCGCCCACCAGCTCCGTCTCCCAACCACCCTGTCAAAACAACTCGACGTCCCTCGCTGAACTCGGAAAGGCGAAAAACCGGTACGACGAACTGCAACGGGCGTTCCGCGACTGCCACCTGGCCCTGCGCGAGTTGGGCCAGACGCTCGAAGCACTTCCACCTTCTTCCTCGCTGCCGACCTCCGCACTGCAAACGATCCTCTCGCGCCTCGACGACTTCAACGAGGACGCACGCGTGGAGCTCGAGATCCGCGTCGCGGACGAAGAACGCATCTCGCGCGGGTACGCGACGTTGCTCGCCGTACCGGGGGCGATCGCGAGCGCAGAGGAAGCATTGGACGTCGAGCGGGCCGTGCGCGCGTTCGTCGACGGGAGCGACGCGGGCGTCGCGCGCGCACAGAGCCAGTTTGCGCGCAAGCGGGACGACCTCGAACACGACATTGCAGCGCTCAAACGCGCCGTGCACGAGCTCTCACAGCCGCAGCCGCAGCTGCAGCCGCAAGCGGCGGCAGGCGCGTCTCTGCCGTCGTCCCGCCCTGCCACGCCTGCGGTGGCCCCTGCCCCGGCGGCGGCCGCAGCAGCGAATGCCTCCTCGTGGACTTCGCTCGCGGGCTTGGGGCTGTTCGCTGCTGGCGGGTCTTCGTCTTCACGGCCTGCGAGTCCGTCGCCTACGTTTGGCTCCGTGGTCACGTCGCCCCGCCCGCGCCGCCCTGCACCGTTAGAAGGGGGAGGAGCCGCAGGCGCAGGCACAGGCACGGGCGCCGGGGGGCTCGCTGCGCTGCAACAGCTGCTGCGCATACCGATGCCGGAGCTGCATCACCACCACCACCGCCTCCATGCGCCGCCGTCGCCGTCCGCCGGACAGCGGACGCGGACGACGTCCGGGATGTACATGCTCGGACTTGGGATGCGCGGCAGCGGCGTCGGTCCTGGTGAGAGTCGCAAGATGTCGATGTCCCCGAGGCCGACTGGGCTCGCGACGCGGGTGCAAGGTGGCGGGGCGTTGGACAGTGATGATATTGAATAGATTATTAGAATGTATTATTAGTCAAGAGGGGAAAAGGACCAAGCTCGGACAAATAGATGAGTGGGTCGGTGAGTTGCACAAAGTTTTAAGACGTTCGCCTATCACTGGCAGCACCTCCGTAGTCTCTACGTAGAAACCTGATTCATTTATTACGCTCTCGGCGTGACCATCAATGTAAGTAACAGGATTGCGCCAAAAAATTTTATGTCCGGGCGCAGTTTGCTAATCCTTGGCCCTCAGTGTGCCTCGCACGCGCTGTCTTTTTTCACAGATTTGTTTTGATATCGTATCTCGAGTTTTTTCTTTTCTCTCTTGCATTGTATGTACATCTTGGTTCTTGTTTTAATCTGGCCTGACTCTGCTCGTTACACAGTCTATAGCACCACTGGGTCGGTATCGGTATGCCAGGCCCACAATCGCCTTACCCGACGCATCCCGGACCTTCTTCATATTATCACCCGCCCCCGCCTCCGCCCCCGCCCCCGCAAATGCATCCAAGTCACTATGGCTACACAAATGTACCAGCACCTTACTACCAATACCCCTCACCACCCGTAAACGGCCATTCGCCTGCTCCGCCTTCGCCTCGTGTCTCTGGCCGTGGTGGATACCATGGCGTTTCCCGAGGTGGTCCTGCGAGTGGCCCCAATTACAGTCAAAATTATTCGAACCATCCACATCCGCATCCACATCATCCACCACCGTCGCATGCTTCATACATCCCTCACGTTCAAGTTCCCGTACATCCTTCTTCACAGCCATCATCCACTAATTCTTATCCCCACCACCAAAAGTATCCTCCACTGCATACACAGCAAGTTCCATATTCCCCGCCGTATCACCCGCCTACCGCATCCCAGCCTAATCCACCTTATCAACAAAGCTGGACATTCCAGCAACCTATATCCCCTTTACCGAGACAACTTTCCATGCCGCCACCGCCCGCATTGTCCCCTATAGCACCTTCCCCAAAAGCGCCTAGGATACTCGGCGGTCCACTAGACCCTGAACCGACTGACGAATCCCCAGATTCATCCGGCCCACCTCAAGACTCCTCGCCAGAATCCGCAGCAGAAGAACCCACGCCAGCCTCACCCTCATCGTCGCCCATCCGTCCACCGTCTCGCCCGTCTTCCCGTTCGAGTCAAGCTTCACGATCGCTCCCTTCAACGCCTCAGGTGTCTGTACCCCTTATGCCCGCCTCCGCGTTTACAAAAATGCAGAGCACGTCATCAGATGCGAGACCGCAAGTTGGCGGCTGGGCCATTTGGTCCCGCCGTCCGTCAAATCCATCTCTGGCACCGGGCATCATCATCTCTCCTCGTTCTCGCCCACCACCGGATGTGCTGGAGAAGGCCTTGCGACTTTCCACTCCCCCGGAATCCCCAGACCCCGTCGTTACCGTTCCTTTGGCTACACCGCCCAGCATCACCGTTGCTACCGATCCCCCTGTCACGCAAGCAGTTCAACCTGAAGAGCCCCCAAAGTTGGCTTCGGACTCTGCAGAGTCCCCTCCCAATGACCTGCCCGAGACCGTTTCTTCGTCCGAGACAGAGGTCTCGACCGTGTCTGACACCCCGCCGGTTCCTGCCTCTCCGGTCTCCTCGAGGACTTCCGTGTCGGCCGCTGGCACTGCCCACTCGCAGATCAAACCGGGGGCCGAGTCGTGTGAACCAACAGCGAGCGTTGCAGCCCCCACCGCCACCCAAGAAGCACCTGAGGAAGCTACCGAACAGGTCGCTGTGGTTCCTATCCCCGGGCCCTCAGTCGACACTTCCTCACCTGCCCCTCCTTCTGCCCCGTCTACCTCTACCTCTACTTCTACCGTGCCTGCATCTGCTTCCGTGTCTGCACCGGTACCGGCTGCTGCCCCACCTGTCCTTAAAAAGTCGTGGGCATCCTTGCTCCGTCCGGCCGCGGGTGATAGCATCGCCTCCACCTCCAAGTCTTCGCTCCCTACTTCGTCCGTGGTCGGCTTCTCCATCCCGGCCTCCCCTCCGCCCGCTCGTGTACCCCCTGTGCGTCGTGCGGAGCTGCTAACCCTCCTCAGCGGCACCTCTCCCTCCCGGCCAACTGGCCATACGGCGCTGCCGCGCTTGCGCGCCCGTGGGCTCGTCAACAGTGGGAACATGTGCTTTGCAAACGCGGTGCTGCAGCTGCTCGTGTATTGTCCGCCATTTTGGAAGCTCTTTAGGGAGCTCGGTCGGTTGATGGGTCAACGAGGACGGGGAGACGGCCAGGAGAGTGGCGGGGGGCCGACGCCGCTGGTGGATGCTACGGTGAGATTTTTGGAGGAGTTCGTGTATGAGGAGAAGAAGGCGTCCCCGGCGCAGCAGCCGCAGCAGGCGGCAAGAGGCAAGGCTAAGGAAGAGGAGGAGGAAAAGAAAGAGGACGATGGCGTGGATTCGTTCATTCCGACGTACGTGTATGATGCGATGAAAGAGAAGAAGCGGTTCGACAATATGCGGGTGCGTCGTTTCGTTTCCTTCCGTCCGTCCGTTGCTGATCCATGCTGGTGGATGTGTATAGGGCGGCCAGCAGGAGGATGCGGAAGAGTTCTTGGGCTTCTACCTCGATGGACTCGAGGAAGAGTTACTCGCTCTACTCGCTTCGAGCAAACCACCTCAACCCACCTCTTCCGCACCCAAGGTGGAGGAACGCGAGGAGGAGTCTCAGTCAGGCGAAGGGTGGACTGAGGTGGGCAAGCGCAACAAGGTGGTGCTCACTCGCACGGTGCGCCAATCGATACCTTTACTCCCCTGTGCTGACATGTGCATGGGGCCACGAACAGGTCAAGTCAGTCGAGTCGCCCATTACACGCATATTCGGTGGCAAGTTCCGCTCGACGCTGCGCACGCCACACCAGCGTGATTCTGTAGTCGTCGAAGACTGGCGGTCGCTCCAACTCGATATCCAGGTCCGTCTTTTCCCTCCCTTTGCGCTAGGCATATAGCTAACGAATAATCGCCATCACCATCAAACGCCCGTTGTACAGCCCGATTCGGTATACACTATCCAAGATGCGCTCGCACACATCTCGCAGCCACAAGCTGTGCAAGTTGGCCCCTCGGGCTCTAGCGAAGCAAGCCAGCAAGTGCTCATCGAGGCGCTCCCGCCGGTGCTCGTCCTGCACCTCAAGCGCTTCCTGTACGACACGGCCGCACGCGGCGTAGTGAAGATCGGAAAGCCCGTCCAGTTCTCGCCAGACCTCGAAATCCCTCTCGGTGCGTTTCTTTCCCCCTCGTCCGCTCGGGGGCTGACGGCCAACTTCCCCGTCTATACTATAGACTTGATGGCACCCGCCGCCCGACGCCCCGCGCAGCCCGCGCGCTACACCCTCTACGGCGTGCTCTACCACCACGGCGCGTCCGCGGGTGGCGGACACTACACGCTCGACGTGCTGCACCCGAATCGGGATGGCAGCGCGCGAGGCGGGAGCGGCAGTAGCGCCGGTGGCAGTAGTGGTGAAGCGTGGCTACACATCGACGACGAGAACGTGAGTGCGGTGCAGCACGAGGACGTGTTTGGGCACCGTGATGGCAACGACCGGGCGGATGACCGGTGTGCTTATCTGCTCTTTTATCGTCGCGCTGCTCCCGCACGGACATGATGATCCATTGTTGTTTTCTTTCGTTTTATGACGGCTTTTTGGCTTTTTCTTTACTTTACTTTGTTTTTCTTTTTTTGCTGTATCTTTTAGCGCAACTTTTTTTTAGTTTAGGTAGAATGCATTGGCTGTATCCTCCTCCATCGTCATCGTCATTTTCATTTTGACTTAGAACGACAACTACCACGCTATCATGCGCATGCATATGGACCTGACGCGCGCAATAGACACTCAGCTTTCTACACCTACCAACCGCCTGCAGGGAAAACATGGTGGTAAACATGCTGCTCCTTACTAGGCTAGCGAGGTAGCATCGATTGTTGTCGAGTATATTATGAGTGTTCTAAGTAGACATATGGCAAGGGCAGCAAACGAGAGCAGCGAGAAGACGGGGATCGACGAATCCAGTAGATAGATAATGAATTTCCTTTTTTTTGCTGTCATTGCATTGCGCCGCGAAGACCAGGACGTCCCACGAACATTTAGTGCAAGTCGTAAATGTTCCACGACTATCAACCGACCGACCATCAGCACACGGATGCTTCAACGAAAAAGGAGGGGGAACGAACCTGTCTCCACCCGAGTCCCCAATGATCATTGATCGGGCCGTCGATGCCCCACGCGACGCCGCGGAACCACCAAAAGTTGGCGACGATGGCGAACGCGAGGAGCGCAAAGGTGACCGACTTTGTGCGCTCCGAGAGGCGGCGGGCCGTGAAGACGAAGTGGTCGAGCATGTGCGCGGCCATGAGGACGGCAAAGTAGAGCGTCGGGAGCTAAAAGGTCGCCCGCGTGTGAGACGTGAGAGGTAGGTGATTAGGGGAGGGGACGTACGTAGTGGTGGATGTAGGTTACGCGACCCATGACCAAGAAAGGCACTGCACGACGGCGTCAGTCCCACTGCGTCGCCGAACAACGGGCAAACGGGGTGGAGAGGGCGGGAGTACATACGATAGTGCAGCATCCAGCCGAAGAGCGCAATCTTGCCAACGTACAAAAAGTGCTCCCATTCTCCTACACGACATATGAGCAAACTACCGCATTCGGCAAAGAGGTTCACGCACTCGGCTCCATATCGACATACCGCCTCTGCATCCGGAACATATGCATGCAGAACGCAAGCACGCCAGCCACAAGGCTGAGGGTGGTTCCCCACCAAATGATGGGCGTGCCGATCAAGTAATACTTGGACTGTGTACTAGTCCAAGCACACATGCGCAGGCCGAGCCGTAGCAGCGGCCAATCCGTCGGCATGGACGCGAGAATGTCCTCTTTGTCCGGATCCGGGATGAGTGCGTTATTCGATGTCATCATGGCGACGTTCAGGTGCCAGAAGTCACGAAGGAACGACGAGCGGTAGAGCTTGGTTTCACCGGGGGGCACTGTGTGAAAAGCATGCACACTCTGGTCAGTACGTGCTGATGGGGGAGGGAAAGGCGGCGCACAGCGATCGTTCCAGTGGCTCTCGACGTTCCAATACGTGTACGGGTCGTCCTGGTTGTTCTCCTTATCGCAGCTCACCTCTATCTGCTTGAATCCCCACTCGGGCAAGTTCTTGTTCGCGGCGCGGACGTAGCACCCCGACACGAGGTGGCGTAGACGCAGACGCGTCGTGAGCGAGTGTATCCGATCGACCTTCTCCCGCTTTCCGCGGTGAAGATCATCGACGACCTCGACAACCCAGTAATCGTTCATGTCGCCAATCGTGATGTTTCCGTAGCATGAAATCTCATTGTTCAGCTTCGTGACCGGTGCGGGGACGTTGTGCGAGTGTAGGTTGCGGCCCGTGGGCTCGTGTACGAGGCGGAGGACGTCACCGTGCTTTAAGTAGCGGATCGGCCCATTCGGGTCAATTGCAGGTTCCTCCCAGCGTGGGGTGACGATCCAGTCGTTATTTGTGTCCTTGTAGTGGTAACATGTCACTTGTTGCTGGTTGGAGCCAACAGGGTAGGTCTGGACGTGCGAATGCAAGAGGCCGCCTCCCCAACCCATGTTCTTCAGCGTCAGTTTTGATCCGAATGCGACCTCTGCACGCCATGAGAATGAGAAATAGCTCATAGGCCTTCGTCCACTTACCAAGAGGATTCCGAGCAAAGTCATTGCCGACGAGGTTGGCCTGGAATAAGGAGCTCATTTGGGCATCGCCAGGTCCAGAGTGATTGAGAATGAGGAAGTGAATTTTGAAAGAGGTCAAGTAGACGAGGATGGGGAGCACGATCAGACAACCGATACGCGCGCCCCAATGCCGGAGTTGTGTTTGCTGTGAGTTTCGTCAACTTACAGCGGCTCAAGAGAGCCAGCAGCTTGACGTACCACTGGCATACGCAAGTCGCCAAATTTATTCCATAAGTCTTCGATGGTGTAGAGACCGACCAACGCTGTGACGAATAGTCCGACTAATTTGATACTTTGAAACGTTCCCTGTTAGAGCATGCGCCGAGGACCAAAAGCAAAATAAACATACCTGGAGACACATCCAATAGACACGCCTGTGAAAGATAGCCAGAACCACCAGTCAAAGGAAAATGACCTGGAAATGGTGAGTACCACACAAGGTAGGTTCAGCCCGGCGTGACGTACTGGTATTGTTGATTGTGGAACTTTGAAAGACCAAAGACAGTGGTAAAGGTAAAAAAGAGTAGCATAGAATCCAAAAGAATGAAACGCGAAATACACAGCCAAGCAACATCTATCGTCGTGAACAAGATCAGGGGCCTGAGGAACCGTATCGTTTATAGAGAACAACGCACCACATAAGCACATCAAAGCGACCAAATGACACGCCCGCGCGCTCATACCGAGCTCGACAGCGGTGTACCACCCGAGCGGAACCATCAAGACGCCAAAGGTAGCCATGATGACGCGCATGGCGACGTACGGCACCTCTTGGGGGTACATCTCTCCGCTCTTAAATTCATAGCTGCCGTCGTACCCGGAGAGCAGACCGGCGAGCCCGACGAGCATCTTCCCGAGCGGTGGGTGCACATCAAAGTAAAACTCGCGCTTGAGGTAGTACGAGCCAAACTTGCCAAAGTGCGCCTCGTCCCAGACGACGAGGGGGGCCTTGCCGATCTTGTGGTATCGTGTCCAGCATGAGAGGAGGGTGTATACTGCGGGGGCTATGTGCTCGAGGTTTTGTTGGATGAATTCGCGCTATTATTGGAGGGGAGGGGGTTGACGTCGCGCGACGGAGGAGGCAGCATACAGACGTACGATGGACGCTGGTGGGGGCAGTGGGGCTCTCCTAGCTACCCTCCCTCCCGCACCATATCTTTGAAAAGCATTTCCCTTGGTATAAACATCCTTTCCCCCTCCGTCGTATTCATCGGCCCACACGGCGTCGTGCAGCGGGGATGTTGGTCCCTGTGGGTGATGAGTGACCCTCCGCCGAGCAGAAGTATCCTCAGACATATAGTATGGGAGTTCTTCCTGCCTATGAGAAGATTGCCAGTCGGCTGATGGGTGTGTGGGGTAGCGAACGAGTTCAAAATCTTCGGATGAACGAGACGGAATATCTGGCGGTGCGTGTACAGTGATGGCAATTTCCGGGTTTGGCATCGACCTTGAGGCTTTGCAACCCGCCGAGATTTGTGGGTTTGTGTAACGTGCTGTAATGTGCTGTAATGCGTGTGGGGTAAAAGGAAAGCGTTGATGTCGACACGTCAACGTCAAGGACGTCGCGAACGAAAATGGGAAATGGGAATCTCGGCCGGATGATGGCAGTGCACACCATTTCCCCTTATTTCTCAGCGCCTTAGCCTACTCTCATCTCATAATATGATAACAAGTCAGATATAGGGATACACAGAATCACGCTAGAGTAGCTACTACTTTTGGCGAATGTATTGTGCTGAATCAACTAATAAGCCGTCAATTGGGACATTCGCGACAATAGGACATACCTGTAATCATGGCATGATCTCGCTCGTATGGCTCCAATGTGATCTGTTCAAGCGGCTTGAACATCTCTCCCCGTAACAAATTAACTTCCCTGTCGAAGACAGCTTCTGCCGGGGCTGTCGAATCAATACAGTTGGCTTTTATAGAAACGACGGCGTGGCCATCGACTTTGAGGAACTGGTGCGCATTGTGTGCCACTATACGTGCCTGATCTGGCTGCGCGACGTCGGCGAAAATTACATCAACGGTCGACAGGAGCATGCGGTATTTTTGAGGGAAACGGGCATCCTCAATGATGGCTATATATGCGCAAGCGTCAACCCGAG
>QLOS01002717.1:0-24003 GCA_003313725.1 Russula sp. MG48 | reverse complement strand
ACGGGTTTTATATTTCATTTTCCCGCAGCAAGGTCTCCGCCAACGAAGTTGGCATTTCTAGTAAATCACCGCCGAAATTTGTTGCAGTTTTTTTCCGCCAACAGCGGATTTGACGCGTCGCTGGTGTCACACCGTGATTCGTCACAGATACCAGAAGTAGACTAAGTTCTTACCGTGGGTACTGTAGTTGCATTTGCCCTGATCATATTAGTAGCCTGACACTCGTCGGCGGAACGCACCACGAAACTATTATGACGAGTATACCGAGTTGGAAGAGATCATTTAACAAAGGCATAGCGAAGTTCCGCCATCAAGACCTAGATGGAGCTCTCAAGTCCTTCAATGAGGTTCAGGTCATTCCTTACCTTCAGTTGCTACAGTAGACTAAGGTTACGGTTGCTTCGTGCTGTGCAGGCCATCAGTTTTGCAGGCGACACATCTTACACGCTATACGACTCCCGTGCCTCCGTCTACGAAAGGTTGAATCGTCTTAAAGACGCGCTACACGATGCGAAGAAGACCATCGACATAGCCCCCGCTCAGTGGCATGGCTACTTCCGCTCGGCTCGCCTCTTCGCAGCTCTCAACAGATCCGATGCAGCACTGCAGATGTGTTCACTTGCCCTGGAACGCCTCGGCACTGACGCAAAATACGAAGCTCGTCGACGCGAGCTCTTGGCCCTACGTTCGCAGCTGGAGGCGCAGGCCAAGTGCCCGATCGCAGGGATCCCGGTCGAGCTGCTCTTGATGGTTTTCGAGCTTGCAGGGAGGCCCGTCCTGCTCTCCCACGTCTGCCACCGATGGCGCGAGGTCTCACTTTCGCAGCCCGCACTCTGGCGCTCGTTGGTGCTCACGGGACAGCCGAAGAAAGCGCTTCGCAAGGCGCGAGAGTGGCGCAAACGATCCTGCGGGCGGATCGCGGAGCTGACTGTCCGCAAGTCGCTCGGGGAAATTATCTTACCGCAGGATAGACAGCGGGCGGTGCATCCTGACGATATTGCAACACGCGACAACATTCTAGCGGAGCTGCAACTCCTGGATTTGGCGCGTGTCAAAGCATTCCATTTGGAGGGTGTGGATGTGGCACATTTTCTCGCCGCAGTGGAGAGCGATACGAGCGATGTGGACTCGCACACCCTGAATTGTCTGGAAACCCTCTCCATATCGCAAACATCTTCCAACGGACCGTTCTTCTTTGGAAGCAAAGCATATGCCATCCGGTCATGGGAAAGCCTACGCGCACTCAGCATCAGCAATATGGGGTGTAATTGGATGGCGCTTACAGTGCTCCTCCATGATCTCACATCATTCGAGTACAGGACGTCTGACTTTCCTGTCGATTTCCAATCTATCCGTCGACTCCTGCAAGCTAACGACAACATGGAAAAGTTGGTCATCGAAGCAGAGAACGTCTACCTCCTTGCCCGCCCCGTTGAAGTCCCGAAGATGTTGACATCGGCACATCTACGCCACCTCGAACTCGACGGTGTCAACCTCTCACGTCACTCTACTCTAAATTTGAGTCTTCCTTCACTCCAAATATTACGACTCTCCCGACTCCCAGGCACAGTGGCGGTGCTACAAAATCTTGTCGAGGACCTAGGGACTTCCTTTGCAGGACTCATCGAACTGACGATGAGAGGCTGCTCCCTCCAGGCCTCATCTCTCACTTTGGCGTTAACCCAGGCCCCCAAACTTGAAGTTTTGCAACTCACTAGTGACTTCGACGTTAATGCAGTTGCAGAATCCTTGTCAAGGCCCTGTACGGTAGCTCTCCCGGTCCCTACATCCCGGAGCATAGAGCCCATTCCTACTGAACTACCCATTTTGTGCCCTGCACTTAGTGTGCTGGACCTTTCCGGATCACCGAGTCTGAAGACAGGGCCACTAATGCGGATAGTCAAAGAGAGGATTGCCTTGGCAGGGTCTGAGGATGGTGGGAGATACAGGTTACCGGGACAGGATAACGAGCAGCGCGTTTCGTATATCCAGGCACTCAAAGTCGATGGATGCCCTGATATTGAGGGAGAGATACTCCCCTGGTTTCGGAAGAATGTGCCAACGTTTAGTTGTCGTTACATTGTAGCCAAGGAATCGAGGCGGATACCTATGGGATGACGTCATTCCAACATGACTCGAAGTAGAAATATTCATTTTGTATTTGTCTGCTTAAATCAACTGTTATCAACGTCCTTATGTCCCCAGAAAGAGAAAGAAAGCAGACTGCCAGTGGCCCGTTTTATGTTCCTCACTTCAGCCCTGCCAACTACGGCAGCTTCTTCCTCGCAGGTCAGCATTGTACACCTCGTCCAAGCTGTCTGAGAGCACTCTGACTTGCCGGTGCATTCTTAGGAGCGTTATGTGCAACGTGCGTTCATCCTTTACTGGCCGATGCGACAATCTATTCTCACTTTTTTCTCCTTCGTTGTAGGATAACGCATGGTGTTATGACCCGTAAGCACTTCTCGTGACCACCACCACCCCTCCCCCAAATCATACCTGGCAACTTCACAGCGATCGATGTCGTCAAGACGCGCATCCAAATAGACCCTGCCCTTGCGCGCCACAGCCTCTTGTCCGGAGGACGTCTCATCGTCGCAAAAGAAGGGCCCTCTACTCTCTTGACTGGCTTCGGGCCTACCGCTGTCGGCTATTTCATCCAAGGCGGAGCCAAATTTTCCGGTTACGAGTTTTGGAAAAAGACATTTGTGACTCTCGCCGGTGACCAGGAGACGGCGGTCAGGTATCGCACGGCGATATACCTCGGCGCGGCGAGCGTTGGAGAGTCTGTATCATGTGATTTGAACAATATCATACTTCCGTTGCGCTAATCTCCCTTGGCTGGCCAATCCCCGCACTCCCGCGCCCCGCGCGTTCTTAGATTCTTCGCAGATATTCTCCTGACGCCACTGGAGGCCACGCGCATTCGCATGGTTTCGCAGCGAGGCTACGCCACGGGGTTAGTGTCTGGTTTCACGCGTCTTTTGCGCGAAGGCGGCGTGCGCGAGCTCTACGCTGGATTCATTCCAATCCTTTTCAAGTGAGCCCCTGTCCCTGCGTCCTGCCCACACCAGCTTCCCATGCATAATCCCGCGTCCAGGCAGATTCCATACGCGATCGGTCAGTTCACAGTTAATGAGTTGTGCCACGAAGTCGCGTTCCGGAGCATGTCTGAGGAGACCCGTGCCAAGCTCTCGCCTGCCTCCAAACTATCCATCTCGCTTAGCAGCGGCGTCATCGCTGGTTTTGCTGCTGCAATCCTCTCCCAACCTGCAGACACGCTGCTGTCGCAGGTAAACAAGGGTCATGGGCCACAAGGCACAATGCTGTATCGCCTCGGCGCTCTCGCGAGGCAGACTGGGTTCAAGGGTTTGTTTGCGGGTCTTGGCCCGCGTATGGTGATGACAGCGGGCCTTGTATCTGGGCAATTCTTGATATATGGGGCTATCAAGCATGGTCCGTGTATCCCAAGGTCCCTTCTCAGGTGTATTTGCTGATCAACGTACAAACGGACAGCGATGGGCGCCCCACCAGGTGTGGAGATCCACAAGGAGTCAAAGAAATACTAGGCCACTCCAGGCCACCCCGAAGAAGTTACACGACGACCACGTGATGAGACTTTCGACCAAGACTTGATTGTTGACTGTAGTGTATCGATCGGATAGTAATTCGTAATGAACATATGCTTTCCCGCCTGCAGCCGCATCCACTCACTCGCTCGACACGCTTGGTTGTTCATTCGTCATCAGACCGATCCACATCCTGACCCAACACCTGTGCCAGTTTTTCCCGGATTTCTCCTAAAGAAGCCTCTTCGGCCCCCAAGTCCCATTCGAGGAATCGTTGGCACGCCGCCGACGCGAGATCCATGTCCAGTTGCTCTTCCTCTGAGATCGCTTCATCCAAAAGCTTGGGAAGCTCGTGTGCGGAAAGTAATTCCCTACCAGCAGGTCTAAGTAGATCATCATCCTCCGATCTCCTGTCAAGGGCGTACGTTACATATTGCGCACGCTGGACGACGTGGGCAGGGACACCGAATAGCTCCGCACAGCGTGCCGCATGTGACTCACGCGAGAGCCCATTCACAGCCCTGCTTCAGGCCATGAGCTATGTCTTTCGGGTGGTGTGGGTCCCAGAAGACCAACCTATAAAGATATGTGATACTTTCGCCCTTCGTCATGCTGGAGGAGCCGCCGTCGATGATCTCACCGCTGCGCGTAGCAAACATGATCTCCATATGGACAAAAGAGATTAGTAGTTTTTGAGGCTCAAGCAGGCCCGTCGAGAAAAGTTCGTGAAAGTGTGTCGTAGCTATGACCTTCGGGCAGTCGGAGCCCCGCGCGAGCAAATGTTTCAAGACCCCCGCAAAGAGGCCGGCACCATCTGTTTGCGCAATTCCCAGACGTACCGAGGCAGTGGTAGAGAGAGCACGGAAGAGACGGTCGTTTACCGAACAAGCCTCTACAAGTCCATGGAAATATACGAGCCTGCAGCCGTGGTTCCTTTCCCGAATTCGTCCAGCAGAATGAGAGAGCGCGCAGTGGCATTTCGCAGGGCCAGAGATACTTGATTGAGGTCGATCATAAAGGCGGATTGTACCTAAATGATACACCATAAGAAGTCGCGAGAGGGTTAGCGGATGTCCAAGTCCAAGATTGTTTGGATTACTTTGGAGACCGACTCGCGGGTTTGAACGCGGGTAAAAACTGCGCATCAGAATCAGAAAATAGCGCTACAGTCGCTGACCACACAACTCTTATCTACGATCCCAAGCGTCGCGGATTCGGCAGGGATAAAACTGGATCAAATGGGCTTCACGAAAGCGATAATCTCAACTTGTATACGCACCAGCCAATCTAGGAGTGATCCTTCAATCGATATGATAAAGCAAGGAAGCGAAAGCCTACTTGTGCCATCAATTGTATGAGCGCAGTCTTTCATTCCAGGTTCACAATTGGGGTCCAAAAAATTTTCAGGAACTTTCGAATGATGAACGCACCTGTTTGAGATAGACACTCTACGCGACACTGCTTAGATGACTTTCCAATTGGGGAATTTGATTCTTTACCTTTCCGCACGCATTTGCGCCCGTGCATATGAGTATGCTATTTCCTAGTATACTTCCTTCAGACATGAGGGCGTCATCTTCGTCATGAACAGCCGGGTAGGAATCAATTCCCGCTCCGCCAAAAATGAGGACGTCGTTTGCCACGAATGTATCCACGGTTTGCTCTTGTAATGGGTGCCTTTATAAATAGAGTAGGCGTGATCCGCAACAATCTTGCGAGCATTCGGGACCGAAACTCACCGGCCTTGCTTAATCTTAATTACGTTTTCCTCGCTCATCTGAGGTCTCCTATAGTTATACAGGTTCGCCGCCTCTGCAAAGCAGAGGAGACAGTCAAGCTCTGCGCAAATATCGCATGCTTCTCTCATAGCTTCTGCGAAGGGAATGACGCTCTCCGCCATATCGTGAACGATTTCCAGTTCTCGGTCTTCATTCTTTAGGCTAGTGGCTTCGTATTTATCCTTGAAAAATGAAACCCACCGATGATCGAGGGATATAAGTCTCCCAAATGCTTGTCCAGATCTTGGAAATATAAGCTACAAGGCGCCTGATTCGTTGGGATACTCGCCATGCATCTTGTCGTTCTTAAAATAAACGTGTGATCTGAAAAAAAGTCGATGTGGCACATGTGGCGTCTGGGAATACATAGGCGCACTGACTCAGATGAAAACTGAATAGACGCATATGAGCACCTCTATTGGATCGAGATAGGGATAGAAATACGTGGAATGTCCAACCATCTAGGACTTCTATGCCATCTCCGCTTCGCCATTCTTCGAGCATAGGCACGCAGATGAGGAAACCTGTCTTATGAGAAAGACCCCAACAACCCATAATAATAGGAGATATGCTTCACCTAGCTGAGGAAAGTACACGACATTCAATGAGACCGCGTAATCCTGCGGGACAGTGGAGCTTATCCCCTCTGCAACCCTCGACTACGTAACATCAGCCCAATATCAGGACGGGTCCCTGATCGGTTGATACTGATTGACTTACGAGGACCGTATCTATGCCGCTGTATACGTGCTTACGATTGTCTAGTTCGTCATCAATATGTGGGCGGACGCATACACGTTGCCGTAACATCGATTCTTCCCAATCAATCTGCGCGAGATCGAATACAGAAAGCCCGAATATGATGAGAGATATGCCATACCGTTTCGTTTACTATGCTACCAACTTCTCTGAAGGAAGCGATATCTAAAGCCGTGATCAGCTGGGATGTGAAAATTAGTTTGTGTGAAAGGGTCGGGCACGCAGCGCACTCGCCTTTTCGACAATATCGACGCTTCCACCTATACTAAGTTCCCTGAGCTTATCCCGAAGCATTGTAGTGTGGAAGGTGAACTTTCAGGTCGCTCGTATGTGAGGCTATGGGCCCGAATTCAGAATGACGCTCACCTTGACGAGTCCTTGCCAATCCGCGAGGACGGCTTTCCCTGCGCGCAATGTGGCAAGAATTCGCGGAATATTCTTAATGCCTCCAAGCTGACTATGCATTACATTTGCGATATCAAGGTTTTCGGGGCGCGTGAAACACTCTACGGCATCATGGCGGGAATTTATCACCTCAAGTGAGAGTGAAGGCCGTAAAAGCCACGTCCGGAGCATCGAACGTCCAAGTGTCGTCCTCGTGCTGTCCAGCGTACCTAGATACCTCGTCAACATGGACTGCAAGAACGCGTTGGGATGGAATACGGGACCGAATAATGACAGTCCCTCCTTTGTTTTCGTAGAATGTATTGATGCATGACTTTCGTTCTCGAACACTTGTAGCGAACTTTCATTTCGGGGCGACATAACACCGTCATAATCGAGTTTGTGCGCAAGAATGGAGCCTCACAACAAGGCATCAGCGTTAATTTGCATTGTTTTGTCTCTGTATGGTGCACGCGCATGAGAGGCGAAGCATAGAAGGGGAAAGACGATAGGTTTACAAGGAGAAGTTCACTATTCCACGGACATTGAGCCCTCTGATGCCCTCGGGTTCTAAGTCGCATAGTGCTTGTTCCCTGATGAGGTAGTCGAGCAATGCACCGATCGAACCCAACTAACGGGCCACCGTGGTTCATAAAAACGTTCGCGGAGTAAAGTTCCGCGGGACCCACCGCGAAAGGGGACATATCGAGAGTCGCGAAATTTGACATACGAACCGAGGCATTCCACCGTCTCAGGGTAGGATCACCTTCGGTGTGCTTTCGCCGTTGCATAAATTCATACGCATTTTTTGGCTCTGTTGGTGTATCTCGGCTAGAAAGATCAAGAGCTTCTTCAGGGAGATCAGAAAGCAATCCCAGAGACAGGACATTGTTGCGCCCTCTCTCCGGTCTGAAATCTTTCTGTGGGCGTATCTCGAAGAAGCCCCCAGAGGCGGCCACTGTGAAGCAGGGAGACAACTAGCACGCATATATCACCCGTTCAAGGAAGTCCATACTGGAATCGCTGCAAAGATCGATGAACTTGTCATCGGCTTTAGTGCTGACCAGGAATACGTCAGGCGAGACTTGATCCAGCACTGTCATCCGTCATTTGAGAATGTTAAAAAACTCTACGTTTTTTTATAGGACTAACGCGTCCTGGTCACGTCAAAATGTTCCGTTTCTTGCGTATCTTCGAGAACGTAAATTAGAAAATTCACTGGATTGAAATAAGCGCAGCCAATTCTTCCCCTTCAAAGTAGCGTGCGTAAGATCCCGCATGAAGAGATATGTGCACATGTTCGCCCTTACGCTGAATATGTGGCGGCTAGACAAATCTGCAAACAGTAGGTAGCGTGCAGGTGTCAAGTGACAGCGGTCATTGACATGAATGGACGGGAGAACCGACTTTATCATCATAGGGATTCTCTTCCAAGTTATCTTCGTTAGCGGGCTCCACGAGGCCGTCTGAATTCCAGCGGATTTTCTTCCTGGTTCTCTCATCCGGATCGGAGGTATCAGTATCTTCGCGCAAAAGTGGCCCTTGCGATATTCGGTGTGGGATCCGAGACATGAGTGGAATTAGAGAAGAGACGGATAGGTCCTGAATTTTAGATAATGGGACACGAGACAGAATTTACTAGACCACGTGGGCGTGATTGGCACCACTCTCACTCCCGGGACGACGCTTAGGAGAAGTACAGTACAGTAGTGTCAATGATTGCCAGAGGGGGTTTCCTCGGAAACTGACTTCGTACGTGTTTCACTCCTCCCCACCACAAAAGTTTAATAAGCGCGTATCACCTACTCGTCGGACCTCGAGCCCACCCCGAGGTCGCATACAATCTCCTCGGCCCGGGACGTACTAAACGACATCCTTCATGACGTAGGGTGCATGACAACTAGAGGCAACTACCATAGCCGTCACCAAGAACTGACAAACCTTATATAGGCACTCGTCTTCATCATCTGCTCAATTTCCCTTCACATCACCAGAGAGAAATTTTCAATGGTTGAATTGGAAGGGCGAGGATCCTTGCAAAAGGGTCGCAATGCCAATGCCTTGCGGGCTGTAGCACGTGATGTATGTCACGTGATCTGACTGTAGCGACCCAACTTTTGAGATATACAGTAGCTGTAGTACGTACAGGTAATCGGAAGTGAGATAGTCAAGCCTTGAAGGGCACGATGCCCGCGCAAAACGTAATGGTATGAGATGGTAACGCAGAACTGACGAGAAAGATGCAATAGTCATCAGTAACTATGCAAATTAGTTTCCGGCGGTTGCTCAACTCAGGCAACCTCGGTGAAAACCTGGAAACCTCTTGAGGGACGAGGTACGGGAAAACGGGAAACGCCGGTGATCGTGGAAACCTACACCATGACGAAACTGTACAGTACAACTACGAAAAAAATGTAAGAATGCAGCGATCCAACCAAAATTTGTGCATGGACACAGGTTGGAGTGGGATCAGAAGGGTTTTCCCACTCTCCAAATCATTGAGGTTGAGATAATTGTTCGTGGAGCCCATCTTTTACCCATGTCATGGTATGGCTCCTAGAGAGCCCCTGTCCCTGATGATTATTAAGCTATGGTACAAAGCTGGTACTATCACGTGCATTGGCTTGCAAAATGACCTAGAGTTACAAAATTGACCTTTTGCATGGAATGACTGCCCTCGGAGTTTTTGCCATTCGATACTGATATATATGCCATGGATGTTCCCAACTTGACACCAGAGAAATCTGTTTTGATCCAGCTTCGATATAACGATTTTAATGGCTAGTCATTTCAAAAGATCATTAACCTGTTTACTATTCAGGCATAAATAACTGGGATGGGCCCAAAGTTGGGGATCAACAATTATACATATAATTACATCTCCATGCCAAATATTGAGGCAATCAGATGAGTATTGACTGCTGTACACAGAGTCTCAAATTTCGACGTGATTTCGATGTGACAACTAGGATCAGGTTCAATCTCCACCCGGAATGGCTTGATGCGATGGCAGTGATGCGACGCGACTTTTGCTGATCTCGGGACGCGAGTTGAAAACGGCACCGTGACAATTCATGACAGATTTTTTGCAACTCTCTATTTTCCCTCAAATTCCCTGTTCTTGGATTCGGAAACCATCCTTGTATCCATCTTCTCTACCTATCCCTTAAATAACTCGGTAAGCCTCTTGAATACATTCCCTGTTGCATATCCCGGGTGATCCGAGGATCTATATATTCGTACTTATTGTTTCCGGCGAGAGCACTTTTGATTTTTTTTCGTAACTCTATGTCAGTGATAGTATATTCATTGTGTCACAGACCTGTAACGTACCAATACTAGTATGAGTACGCTTACCCTCAGCTATGGTACACAAAGCTGAGGGACGTGTTATACTACAGTACCGTCCTTTTATCTATTTGTGTGAATGTATTCCAGACGATGGTTATGTGTGTTATGTGTGTCACGACAGAATTGGGCATCGATCATTCGAACTCGTTCCGATAATAATTTCAGTCATCATGATGCATTAGATAGCTCTCATTCCTTCTTCATAAACCATTTTGCTGATCATCATGCCCACAGACTCATAACAGGCCATCAGTAGATGCACTAATTTGCACATACTGTAGTTAAGACCTTATCATGTAAATGACGTAATTAACGTAGATGGAGCACCTAGGTTTCCTGGTTCCTGAGTTACCAATAACCTGAAAACAAGCGAAAACGAGCGAAAACCCGGAATCTGTTTTTGACATATGCTGATGTACAAGAGCAAGGCACGGAGAGCGAACCGAGGTGGCTGCGCTTGGATCGTCACCCGAGGCACAGAAATAAGCGAAACAAGAGCAAATTTTGCAACGCACGAGGCAGGGCAGAAGGTACGAGATCTGGGGCTACAAGTCCAGCGAGCATGCTGAAATAGCTATACGGTCTCACAAGACCGTAGGCTTCGATTGAAACGAGTGTTACGAGTTCGTTAACCAAGGATAGACCATTGTGAATTTCCTGTTTATCAAACCTCTAATGTGTGTTTTCTGGTATAAAGTATGCTGGAAATGTTCTCTTGACCACCCACCGGACACCCGTCTGGATGGAATCGAAACTGCACTATCATTGTCCACTCACAGCCAAACCAATGGCATCGCTTCCCCGATTGCTCTCTCAGTTGCATGATAACCAGGATTCTACGACGACAGAATCTCTTGCTGCTCCTGGCTCACTGAGAGACGCTCACAACGCAGCCTGCGCCTGGTTTTTAGGCCCCAAGGCTGAGAATGCTGACTACTTTAAGATGTATGTAGAGACGATTCTGAATGACGTTGTGCAGTGCAGGCGGAACTTTGCTCCAGAAGACGAGGTCAGTCTTTGTTTGTCTCTGTCACGGGATGATTTCATCGTGGCGACTCCGCAGGACGTTGTCGATGCAAAGATAGTCTCTTCGCCCGCGTTCAAGAAGAGTATGTCTAAACTACGAACCAATCTCACACTCCTTTCTGGGCTACTTCCGCAACACTCTGTCCCATTCTACTCCCCTCGTTACATGGGCCACATGGTGAATGATGTTTCCATGCCAGCGACTCTCGGATATCTTATGGGACTCATGTACAATCCCAACAACATCTCGCCGGAGGCCGGCCCTCTTACTCATATCATTGAATATGACGTCGGACAACAGCTCTGTAGCATGCTCGGATACAATGCACAACTAGGAGTAACGCCATCACCAGAAGGCCCAACAGCATGGGGACATATTACTTGTGATGGCTCCGTTGCGAATATGGAATCGATGTGGTGCGATATATAGGGTTTATCGTAGCGACACTTCATTGACGACGGATTTTCTGAATTCAGGGTCGGTGAGTATTGTTGTACCATGTATTCGACTGTTTTGGACTCGTTTGCGCAGCGCGAAACCTGAAGTTCTATCCGCTAGCTTTGAAGAGAGCAGCTGATAGCGAGCGTTGTCTAGCGCATGTCGCTGCGCACTTCAAGGTCAGGCTTTGTACCGGGAAAGAAAAGGTTCTCTCAGATTGCGAACCCTGGGACCTTCTCAACTTGGCCACCAATGAGGTTGCCTCACTCATAACAAATATCTCGGGAACATTTGGGCTTTCAGCACCGACCCTACAGGCTATATTGAACAATTACCTCATCCAAACCACGGGAAAAGACGACCTTGAGAAATACTTCCGGATTCAACAACCGCCGCGGTACTTCTGCCCCAAAACCGCGCATTATTCGTGGTTGAAAGGTGCAGGTAAGCCATGTTGTCGTGGCGCCCGGGATAATGACTAATCTACTTCTGAAAGCCGTCACTGGCATCGGATCAAGAAATATAATAGGTGTTCCGGTCGATGAACAAGCGCGGCTGGATTTCCAAGCCCTAGATATGCTCCTTGCCGATTGCCTAAGCCGCCGGCAGGCTGTCTACGCAGTGGTTGTAATTATGGGCACCACCGAGCATGGTTCCGTCGATCCACTTTCCAAAATCCTTGCACTCCGTAAGAAGTACCAGCGACGCGGATTATCGTTCCTTATACACGCTGATGCAGCTTGGGGAGGCTACTTCACATCGATGCTCGTGCCAAACCCGGCCACCGCATGCAGTGAAAGCAATCTTGACGACCCGGCCCTGTTCCTAAATCCATACACCAAGAACGAGCTGCGCCACTTACGTCTTGCAGATTCCATTACTATTGACCCGCATAAGAGTGGTTACACGCCCTTTCCTGCCGGCGCTCTGTGCTACAGGGACGGCCGACTACGGTATATGGTCACTTGGACAAGTCCCGTTATTGGTTCTGTGGAAGAGGGGGCGATGGCGATGGGCGTTTACGGTATAGAGGGAAGGTGTGTGCGACCATTGTATAACTCACGCATGCACGGCTGAGCGCAGACCCTTTGCCTTGCATCAGTAAACCGGGTGCAGCTCCTGTGGCTGCGTGGCTTGGCCATGACGTTATCGGCCTGCACAAAGGTGGTTTTGGCTACCTCTTGGGACAGTCTGTGTTTACATCCACGAGGGTGAGGTTCTGTTCTCTTGGCCTGTATAGCTATTCTGACGATGGCATTTTCTCAAGATGTACGGGCACTGGGCAACTATGTCGCTTGATCACCCCAACCTTCTCGTCGTCCCCTTCCGAATGCTTCCAAGCGAAACGGAGCCAGATACGTCTGCAAAAAGGGTAGACGAAGAACGTCGTTTTATACGTGATATTCTCCTTACGCGCCCGCGAGAAGAGCTTGCCAATGACCTTAAGGCATGCAGTCTAATGCGTCAGATGGGTTCCGACCTCGTGGTCAATACATTTGCATGCAATTTCCGCGTCGATGGGGTCATCAATCAAGACGTCTCGGAGGCGAACCATCTCAATGCTCGCATATACGACAGGCTCTCGTTCAAGAGTATGAAAGAAAAGCTCGAGGACCGGAAGGTCATCATCATGTCTAGCGTCCTCTCACAGAGTAAATATGGAGCATGCCTCACGAAGTTCAAGGAACGCCTTGGCCTCAGTGGATCAGAAGATCTTTTCGTCCTCGTGAATGTGTCTATGTCCCCGTTCATCGCGCCCTCCAACTTTGAGCGGGTCCTTGCCGATGCCTTCCGCGAGGTGGCCGAAGAAGAAGCTGAGGTATAGTTCCTGTTTGTGTAGCGATGGTCCTTGGGTTCAACTTAATCGTGAACAATTAGACTTCCGTAGCACGGAACAGGTCCATGGACGCTCTAAGGGCCTTCGTGCTACAAGGAAACGGCCCCATCAGCCTGGTCCACATGCCTTGTTTTGGTATGACAACTCAGCGCGAGCAGTGCATTCTGAGCGGTGAACTATCGGACACTGGTCTCAAGGCGTACATAGAAGCGAAGAGGGTGGACCCCACTGCCACTTACGTGGCATGCACATTGGAGGGAGAGAAGCTTTCCACCATCATACAGCGAAAGTCGTTCAGATGTTTGATATCCAAACTCACAACAAACGGGTACCCCCTTTGTTTGCATACCACAATATCACCCACTGATGTCATCCATTTTTAGCATGAGCGCTATTTTGGAGGCGCGGGTCACCAACATCAGCGTCATCAAGAACCGGTGGTTGGGCTCCAATGGTCGTGACACAGACTATCCATCAAGGATGCCATTTTATCTCTACGGTACAACAAAAGAAATGCACATCGATCATGTGCTCCTTCAAGCTCCAAACGCACAGATATCTGCAGGCGAAGTGGCAGTTGAACTTATCGAAGGAAGCGAATCTGTCTTCACTGCCGGGCTGAAGAACGGCCTCATCGTCGTTGCGGACTTCCTCCCAGAGCACCTGATGCAACCATTCACTACAGATCGCCTCAATGGCCTCTTCCGCCCGGGAACGAAGCTCAACGTGTCTGTTTACCACGACCAGAATGCTGGCCAACCTCGAGGGCCCGGTCTCTGCGATAATCTGGGAAAGCCCATCGCACGCGCTACGATCACCCTTGGTGACAACACTTTCGTCGATGCGTATATGATCAATCTCGACGGACCCATTGTCGCATCCCAAGCGCCAAAGAAGAGCATGGTCATCCCTCGGACTGCGACGTCTTCACAAGATCATCCGCTTTTCCGCGGCTACGGACCAGACGGGCCAATGGATCGGGATCCATCGACAAAAAACCCGGAAGGCTGGCGCGAAGTGTGGGATAGGGCTCTCGCGGGTCGCCAATTCGCTGACGACTCAAGCGTTAATTCAGATGATTCCACAGCATCAGACAAAGAGAGCGACGATCAAAGCCTGAGCACTGTTGCCTCGAGTCGCTCACGATCCCCTTTCTTCCGGAAATACCTCTCGAGTATCTTCCGCTTTGCTTCTGGCCTCAGGCTTGCAAAGTGACAACAACGCCCCGTCCACAGCGAGTGCGGCTCAACCAGCATTTATTATATTCATCCTATGTCCTTTTCGAAATTTCACATCCTTTTTCCACTTCATTGCCGTAGACTCAGACTGTGATTATCTCCCCAAATTATGTATTGTATAGGCCAGCTACCATGCTCATGTTGTTGATCAACATATTATCTCTATTTTTTTCCCTTAAATTAATTTAATCACTGGTGTGGCATGCTTTTAGCACAATGGTGCGCGAAAAGTGTGAATGCTGCCCTCATTTGCGCCTGTACTTATGAGTACGCTATTTTCCAGTATACTTCCTTCAGACAGACATGAGGCCGTCACCTTGGCCATGAACAGCCTATTAGGACGCGATCGAATGATTGATGTCAATCATGTCCGATCGCGTCCTAATACAGCCGGGTAAGAATCGATTCCCGCTCCGCCAACAATGAGGACGCCAGTTTGCCACGAATGTGTCAACGGTTTGCCCTTGCAACGAGTGTTTTGGAATTAGAGTGCCAGTGGGCGTCTGCCAGTGAGCCACAAGCTTTCGAGTCGTTGCGAGTACGGGACAAACTGCAAATGCCTTCAATTACTTAACGACAATCACGCTTTCTTCGCTCATCTGAGGTCTTCTATAATTATACAGGTCCGTCACCTCCGCAATGCAGGGACAATTAAGCTCTGAGCAACTATCGCACGCTTTGCTTATAGCTTCCGGGAAGGGTGTTCTTCGCCATCAAGAATAATTTCCAGTTCTCAGTCTTCGTCATTCCTCAGGTTGGTGGCTCAGTACTTATCCTTAGAAAAAATATACTTGCCAGGCATCTTGTCGTGCTCAAATTAAACGTGTGATCTGAGAAAAAAGTCGATGTGATACACGTATCTTTTTGGGAATAGGTCAATAGGCCCATTGGTTCAAACGAAAACTGAACAGACGCATGTGAGCGCCTCTATTAGATCGAGACAAAGATGAAAATCATGAAATACGTGGAATGTCCAACCATCCAAGACTCTCGTGCCATCTCCCCTTCGTCATCCTTCGAGCATAGGCACGCAAATCAAGAAACTTGTCTTATAGTATGAGAATGACCCCAACAGCCTATAACAATAGGAGATATGTCACCTAGCTGAGGAAAGTACACGATATCCAGAGAGGCCGCGTAATCTGCGGGACAGTGGAGCTTACCCCCTCCGCAACCCTCAACTACGCAGTACTGTATTTGCCCAATGTTAGGACGGGACCATAATCGAATAATGTAATGACGATTGACTCACGAGGACCGCATTTATGCCGCTGTATACGTGCTTGCGATTGTCTAGTTCCTCATCAATATCTGGGCGGCCACATACACGTTGCCGTAACGTCGATTCTTCCCAATCAATCTGCTTGATATTGTATACGGGAAGCCCGAATACGAGAGATGTGCCATGCCATTTCGTTTATTGTGCTAATGCCTTCTATGAAGGCAGCGACATCCAAAACGGCGATCAGTTGGGATGTGAAAATTAGTTAATATGAAAGGGTACTAGGGCACGCAGCACACTCACCTTCTTCCACAAGCTCGTCCTGAAGCATTGCAGTGTGGACGATGAACTTTTGGGTCGTTTGCCGTATATGAGGACTCGGATATGGGGCCCAAATCCGGAAATGATGCTCACTGGCACTTTGACGAGTCCTCTCCAATCCGTGAGGTTCGCCTTCCCCGCACGCAAGGTAGGGAAAATTCGCGGAATATTCTTGATCCCTCCTATGCATTACGTTCGCGATATCAGGGTTGTCGAGGAGCGTGACTCGGAAATACTCTACGGCATCATGGCGGGAATTTACCACCTCAAGAGAGAGTGAAGGCCGTAGGAGCCACGTCCGAAGCAACTTGAACGAGTGTCCAAGTGTCGTCCTTGTGGTGTCCAGCGTACCTAAGTATCTCGTCAACACGATCTACCAGGACGCATCGGGGCGGGACACGGACCGAATAATGACAGTCCCTCTTTTGTTTTCGCAGAATGTACGTATCGACGCATAACTTTCGTTCTCAAACGCTTGCAGCAAACTTTCATTTTCGGGCATCATGACGCCGTCATAACCGATTTAGCGCGCAAGGAAGCGGCCTCACAACAAGACATCGACGTTGGCTTGCATTGCATTGTTTCTGTGTGATGCACGTGCATGAGAGGCGGAGTATAGAAGGGGGAAAGACAGTAGACAAATTCACTATCCCGCGGACATCGAGCCCTCTGATTCCCTCAGGTTCTAAATCACTAAGTGTTTGTTCCCTAATGAGTCGAGAAATGCGCCGGTCGAACCCAGCTACTTGTGAAAGGGCCACCCTAACTCATAAAAACTTTCCCGAGGGAAGAGTTCCATGGGACCACCGCGAACGGAGGACATATCCAGAATTGCGAGACATCAGGGTGAGATCACCTTCGGCGTGTTTTCGCCGCTGAATAAATTCATACGCATTTCTCGGCTCTGTCGGTGCATCTCGGCTGGAAGGGCCAAGAGCTTCTTCTGGGAGACCAGATAGCAGCTTCATCGTTGCGCAATCTTTCTGCGGGCGTATCTGGAAGAAGCCCTCGGAGGCAGCTACTGTGGGGCAAGGTGATGACTGGGCGAATATATCACCTGTCCAAGAAATCCATACTGGAACCACTGCAAAGACTGATGGAACTTGTGACAACATCGGCTTTAGAGCTGACCAGGAATACGTCAGGCGAGACCTAATCCAATAATGTGCCACCGGCCAACTGAGAATGTCAGAAAACTCAAAATCTTTTTATAGGGCTGACGCGTCCCGGCCATGTCAACATGGTCCGTCTCTTGCGTGTCTTCGAGAACGTAAATTAGAAGATTTACTAGGTTGTGATATGCGCAGCCGATTTTTCCCCTTCGAAGAGGCGGGCGTGAGATCCCGCATGGAGATATACTGTATCCACAAGCTCGCCTTATCGGCGTATCCAGCGCACATTCTCTCATCTGGATCCAGGGTATCGCTATCTGTGCGCAAAGGTGGCTCTTGAGATATTCCATGCGGGGTTCGAGACATGAGTGGAATTGGAGAAGTGACGGAGAAGTTCTGGATCAAGAATAATGGGGCACGGGATGGAATTTACTCCACCACGTGGGCATGATTGGCGCCACTCAAACCGACGCTTAGGCGCACTGACAATAACTCTGAGCTCACAGAGCGCGCGAATCCCAGGGCACCCCGCCCAATCTTCCCACCCGAGTCCACAACTTAAGCGCCGACAAGAGGGATATCGGGCGCCGGAGTCGGGGGGGGGACAGGAACAGACACTTCACACACGCCATCAGTTCGACTAGGACATCGATGAACACATGAAAGCAGGATACGCGAACGACAGGCAACTCCTCAACTCTCTCTATTTTTTGGCCTTAAGCAATTCCTTCGTGTCATCAGTCATCACTGTAAAAGCGGAGCAAAGACGTGTCAGCACACCCCTCGTAATCGCTCTCTGCTGTAGGACCCTACCGTTCAAAAGGAGAGACTGCGAGTCGAGCATGACCTTGTTTCCGGAGTCAGAAAGTAAGGTCGCAATATCCCGGGCGGCCTCCAGTCTCCGCAATTGCAAGAAACCCTTGTTGTTCCGCATTGCCTCCCCTATTAATTCAGCGCTCCGTGCTTCTCCCTGCGCCCGTACAATTATAGACTGGAAGGGAGCGGGGGTCAATTAACCTGACAGCGTGTCAACGAGATGACAAATGAAAATACCTGCTTCTCTTGAATAGCCTGATCTACGAGGAATGCGGCTCGAAGAGCGGTTTGTTGCGCAATCTAAAGGACATATTGAGCCGAGTTCTTAAACAGGGTGTGGCGCGTGCCCGTACCTGCTTCGCTTCTACTGCATGTGTGAACTCAGGGGAAAACGCGACGTGTGTGATCGATACGTCGTCCAAAACTAGGTTGAATCGGAGCGCGCGGGTTGTAAGGTTCTCCCGCACGAGACGCGAGACCTACATCGCGGTATTCAGCCATTGGATCATGCATGTTATACAACACTTAAAGAAAAAGTTACCATTTCACGTTGCGTGATGAGCTGGCTTGCGTTGAACTGTGCTACTACGCTTTTCAAAACCTCATTCACTATAGACGGCAGTACGCGCTCGTCAAAGTCCTGGCCAAGTTCGCGGTAGATTGTAGGAAGCGCCTGGGGGGATGGCCGAGACAAAACGCGGCATGTGATATTAACCATTTGTAGGTCTGGGGTTCTACTGAGATCCTAACGCGCTGCCGAAGAAGACCTGTGCCCACCTTTTGTGCCTGTCAAGCTTGCGATACTCCTTGGCTTCGCTCGAATGTCAAATACGATGGGTGTCTCGAGCCATGGAATCTAGAAAGGGATAAGATTCACCTTGAGAGGGACCCTAGGAGCCTAGAAATCACGTACCATAAGATGGGTGCCTTCTCCATATACATTTTCTGTCACTCCATGGATTCTGCAGACCACCATCAAGAACCATGACGCGAGGCAAGGACCTCAACTAGCATACCTGGTATATTTGATGGCGCGATGGCCGCCATCCACTGTATTTAGACCATTTTTATCTCGCTAGGACGGATGCAAAATGAAGGGAGGTGCGCACCGTTGAACAGGCTTGCGTTCAGCGCCAGACCCCCGGCTACGAGAGCAATCACCAAGCCACCCCCTGCGATTAGACCCCGTGGTGAGCCTCCTGGGAGGCCCCCACCGCCTTGGCTTGCGCGCTGTAACTGTTGAGCAAACCGGCGGAATGCTTCTTGTTGGTTATTCATGTGGGAGCGGAGCAAGTGCCTGTGGTTGGGCAGGCGTTGACGATTGGGGACGCGTTGCGGTTACGGCGAGCGGCAGGCCGGGACGCCGGGCGGGCGGGGCGGCAATTGCCGTGTCACGCTGGCCAACCAGGTTAGGCAAACTGCGTAGGGAACGACAGTACAACGTTTTGCCAACACATAGAGTCACATAGAGTCGGTCTGAAAGGGCCTGCCATCCATGCTTTTGTGTACTTTACTCTCCTTCTCATTGCCATCGACATGACTTGTTTCAGCGACGCCTTGAGCGGCATTGTACGTAACTTAACATCAATCTCCAACTTTGTTGACAGTCTTATATTATACAGCTTGGGTGGACGTCTATAGCAACATGGTAAGTGGTATACCATTCGTGTTCTTGTCTGAATTAGGCTTTATTTCACACACCTCAGGGTTGTCGTGTACTCACCGCAGATCTACGAAAATTTCTCTCTCAAGTCCGGGGAAGGCCTCAGTATCACCTTTGTCGTCATCTGGCTCGTTGGCGACCTATGCAACCTCATCGGGGCGAGCATCGCTGGTCTTTTGCCGACAGCCATCATTCTAGCTGGATACGTGGGTCTCCTCATATCTCCCCTCGTTTCATGCCCAGCCTGAACGTCTTGCCTGGCAGTATTCCTTTTGCGATACCACTCTTCTCATACAAATCTACTATTACCGCTGGTTGAATACGGGCACACTGGCACGCCCAGAGGGGCGCCCTGATGGAGATATTGGAGAAGCAACGCCGCTCCTTACTTCAGGTAATGATGCACAAGACTCCGAAAAGGAACGTTCCCTGAAACGCCACGTATTGGAATACGTCGGCATGGTCCTCTGCCTCGTTGTGGCCGGGATGGTGGCCTGGGCCATCAGTGAAAAGGTTCAGGGGGTTGATGAGAGGCCACGGCCCGAAGAGATCGTGGAGTGGAAGAGTCAACTGATGGGGTACTCGAGCGCAATGCTGTACTGTAAGGGTCTCTTCGCACTTCAGACTGGATCTCGTACTCATGGCAATCCCGACAGTTGGTTCACGTATACCCCAAATAGGTGAGTCGTGGGAGTAGCGCCGGTGAGGAGCCACGACTAAGGCATGACCAGCGAAAAACCTTAACACCAAATGTCGTGGCCTTTCCCCTGGGCTGTTCATCTTTGCAATTATGGGAAATTTGACGTATGCGCTGTCCATCTGCGCATCGTCGATGGAGACGGATCATTTGATCGCTAACGCGAGTTGGTTGGCAGGTAAGAGTCATCTATGAGTGATATATTACATCGCCAGAAGGCTGAGCATGTTAGGGAGCACTACGACGATATTACTTGATACCATCGTAAGTCGAGTGTTTCAGGTTGTGAGAGAGCTAACGGGAGCTGTTGTTGTACCAGGTGCTCGGACAATTTATATACTATAGAGGGGAAAGGAGAGTAGAGAGTAGAGTAGAGGAGTAGTGTAGCCGATAGAAGGTGTGAATAAAAAGGCAAGGATGACCCAATAAAGATAACGAACCTTGTTCTAATCTGCCTCGTTGCCCTCCTCGTGTTCCTCGTGGTCCAGTTCAATTTACCGCGGCGGTCCACGTTGCAGGTCACCCCTCGCGCGCTTACTCTTCTCTGCAATCTGCCGCCGCCCGAACCTGGGCACGATGTCGGCCTCGTGCGTGTCATAATCCCAACACGCAGAATCCCCATCCACCGCCATTTATCATCGTGAGAGATGCCTCGAGCTCTCCCAATCCTTTCTCCCGCCATCCGCAGGCTCACTCACTACAAATACCTGCGCCCCGCCCTCTCCCCCATGTCTGCCTCATAAGTCGAGCTGTACCCTCCACCCTTGTCCACTCTCCTCCTGTCTCACCCTTCTTGTTTTACCTTAACCCAACCCCGTCCTCGTTCCCCTCTATATCAAGCCCGTTGTGTTTCAGGGCCACACCCTCCACGTCCACGCCCCCCTTCATTATTCTTCATCCCCTCGGTCCACATTCCCATCATGCCTCGCTCACCGGTAGTTTGTCCCCCACTTTCCTCAACCACATTCTCCTCTGCGTCCCGGGAGGATCTAGTGGCGCCTGTGAAGTCCAAAGTCTCAGCATCTCACACAAGTCCGATCGACCCAATCTCTCTGTCCATCCATCCCTCTCCCCGCCGAATGCGGGTTCCGGCCGATTTTTTCACTCGACCAGCAGGCACTGCAAGCGTGTCGCTGGGCAGAGGGTCCGGTGCAGCCGTCGCATGCAATCTCGCTTCCGCTTCCTATAACATGCCGACTCCACCATCAAGCCAAGCGCGTGATTGCACCGCCCCGGAGGCTTCCATCCCGGATCTCCGTGAAGCGCTCTCCTCCCTCGAATCAAAGATGGCATCCCTCATGAACGAGCGTGAGCTACTCGAAAGGAGCCTCGAGCAGGCAGCGCGTCTCCAGGCCCCTGTTCAGCGTCTGCCGAGCGAGCTGCTGGCCTCTATTTTCACCATTGGCGTACTGGGTGCGGAGGAAGAGGACACGCTTATGCTGTCCAACATCATGTTGGTGTGTCGATACTGGGCGGACGTCGCGATGAATACCCCAGTCCTATGGTCGCGTGTTGCGGTGAGCAATCATGTCTCTCTGGACAAGGCCAAGCGGCGCCTGTCCCGCTCCAAGTCGGTACCGCTTCACGTCGACATCAATTTTAGCCCGCAAATGGACGGTAGGGGCGGAACGACGGAAACGATTATCCATGCAATGGATATCCTGTACCCCTCAATTTGGCGGTGGAAATCTTTCCAGTTGTCAGTTCCCACCCGGCCACAGGCGCACGCGGCGTTGTCACGTTGCAAGGAGAAGGCACCGATGCTCCAAGTCCTGCAGGTCCGCGTGTTCAATTCCATGCAGGACGATCACTACTCTCCTCCTCCACTCCCTTTATTCGATGGTCACTTTCCTCGGCTAAGCGTGTGTTCGTTCAACTCGTTCAACTTTGGATGGGATCTTAGCATGGTTCGCGGATTGCGGGTTTTAGAGCTGGGCGGCTATTGGAATAAGTTTGCGCCAGCCGTAGACGTCATTCTTGACATCCTACGCGCTTCACCTCAATTGGAAGAGCTCTCTTTGCGAAACATGTCCGACGTTGACCCGGAAACCTGTGCGATGTACGAGCATGAGCCACACCTCGACAAACGTTTCCCGTCACACATGATTCAGCTACCGCGGCTCACCAAAATGACGTTTCACTACTCGGGCATCCAACGCACACGGACTATTCTTAGCCAAATCGCCTTCCCGGCGCTTGAGAAAATCGCGCTGTGCTACATGGACAACGTGACCACATTGCTTAATCACCTCAAGCGCCAATCGCTGACGTCGCTACCTCTGCAACATTTGAGGATCGAGGCATCCTTTTTTGGGGAGCTAGAACTGGTCAAGCTTCTCAGTCGGATGTCCTCGCTGACGACGCTTGAGCTCGTGGACGTGGAGGATGCTTCCTCGAGTCTGATCAGGGTGCGTTTGATCTCCACACCCAATACGTCCCTGCTGACCGGGATTTTACAGAGCCTTTCAGCTCCCACGGCGACCACCACCTGGATCTGTCCCAAACTCGAGACGCTGAACCTCGACGGGTGCACGACGCTCGATTGGGACGCGCTGCGGACGTTCGTCGAGTCGCGTCTGCCCGCTCACGTCCGCGCGTACCCGCGTCAAGCGGTGCCGCCGATGCTCACCCTCCCCGCACCGGCGTCGTACTCCGCGCTCACCCTCCGCCAGCCGCACCCAACCCACGCGCTCGCGCACCCGACCTCCCACGGGCGCTCGCACTCGGTCCCGCCGAACGCGTCGAGCTACTCGTGGCCGCTGCGGCTGAAGGGCCTCGACCTGACGCGGTGTCACCAGATCAGCAAGGAGATGATCCAGTGGCTGCGGCTGTACGTCGACGAGGTCAAGTGCGAGACCGCGCGCGGGTCGTGGCAGGAATCTTGATTTCGCCTCGGGGTTTTTCTCGCCGGGAACGCTGCTGAAAACAAACGCCACGACGCGGGTGACTCACGGGGGGATCGCGGTCCTAGTTTTATCCGTCTCTTTATATTCTCAATACCCACTCGAGCGCCGGCGTAAGATAGGAAAATCGTGATCTGTCTTATACCCCGCGCGCGTGATGGCTGTCCGCAAACGGACCAATTTTTTATTCACTTTAATGTACGATGCATAGAGACTTCCGTTTCCGACTGTGCCATGGCCTTTTTTTTTCTCTCTCTTCTACACTTCGTGACCAACAATCGATCAATACATATGTAAACAGCTGTATCTATATCATCCCACAACAATCTAAAACTTAAACGTGGAACTTGAAACCTATCCCGTCTGCAAGCCATGTGCTCAGGGCTCGCTCAGATAGGCCATCACGTTCTGCCGAGATTCGCGCTCGAGACGTTCGATCCGGGCAAACGCCCTCCGCCCCTTTCCGAAGCGCTGCTGGGCGCGACGCACGTCCTCGGCGGCTCTGGCGTGCGCGGCGAGGGCGGCGGCGTTGTGCGTGACGCGCTTGACGGAGGATCGGTAGGGCCCCTCTGTCTTGGCTTTGAGACCGATGCCGAGACGGTCGGATTTGAGCACGGTCGGGAGGGGCGTCAGGAGCGCGGTCTGGGCCGCGCGGGGGTCTGAGCTGTCATTGTCATTGTTGTCGTTGTCGGGGTCTATTGTTGGCGTGGCCGGCGTGTCGTCGGGACGACCGCCGTGCTCGGGGACAGGATCAGGCCCGGAGTCCTCCCGCCGCAGCTGCCGCTGTTCTTCTTCTTCTTCTCCTTCTCCTTCTTGGTTTTCGGTATCAGATTGTGTGAGGTCGATGATCAAGGGCACGGGTGCTTTGCGAAGAACTTCGACGATGTC